>JACEFZ010003797.1:0-57500 GCA_014155875.1 Cepaea nemoralis
GAAAGCGACGACATTTCTTTGATGTTTTTGGGAAAATGTATTGAATTCACGTTAACAAACTAGTTTACAGTAAACCACGTTATTTCTGGTAAGGACACAAGTACAAGGTGTAGCCAGATTCGTATGGGAGTGGGTGCAATAAAAAAAAGTAGCTTAAAAGTCGACAAGGTCGACTGCATTGCACCGGATTTTTTCCCCATATGGCTCAGTCTCTTTCCGCAGGTCGGAAAGCGTCGCACAAAGCACGAACTCCGTAGCTCCACCGACGACCCTCAGAAGTCTCCGAAAAAATGCACTAGTGAAATGAAGGAATCGAACATACAACCTTCGGAGCCCGAGTCAGACGGCTTGACCACTTCCCTACGGAGACTCCCGAGAGGGGTGCAATGTGTAATATTATAAAGACAGAGAATTTACAGAGGCATGGAGTAAATAATGTGTAAATTGACAGGAAAGTCTTACCTTATTTTTCATTTCCTTCTTGTTTCTTCATCTGCTGGTACACAAGTATTCACGTTACTAGGATGCATTTAGCTTATTATATTGAGTTCGCGAAAGCTTCCAAATAGCTGTGCGTTAATGCGCGTATGGAGTGACCAGAAATGATACCGCAATTTAGTCATCATGTGTCCATTTTTAAGGTTCTGTTCAGCTGTCTGTGTAGTTTGTTCACACGTACACATGGGTGACAGACTCGCTTTGAGTCTTCGTGAAAGATTGTCTACTCTGCTGTTTACTGTTCAGAGACGTAACATGATTACCTGTTTTGCACTATGAAAGTAGTTGTCAGTGTCTCTGTAGTGGGCTTTCTTCTTAACGACCAAGATGTTGGTCCTCTTTTCATTGTAGTTTATAGATTGACTCGTATGCACGTGTGTTGTCCCCTAATTTGACAACGTGTTTGCTCTCACGTTTCTTGTTATGCCACAATATGTCAGTTTCCACCGCAATATTACTCTTCTGTTGGTATTCAATGCGCTTAGTGTGTGTGTGTGTGTGTGTTTTTTTTTTTTTTTTCAATACCAGTGGTTTGTCACAGCCGAAGCTTGCGGAATTGAAAATTCATCACTGTGGAATACAAACTGTTGCCATTGACATTGTGCTGATGCTGTAATGTTTAGGGCCTGTAATTCGTCTGAATGGTTGGAGCAAAATATCCCAGTAAGTGTGCACGCGGATTAAGGTCTGCGATCTGCTCAGACCTTAATCTGTGTCGGACGATTCCAGTAGGTTGATGACTGCTCTCGGTTGCATAAAATTCAATCCATCCTTTCTCCAATAGTCCTCTTCCTCTTTCAACACATGGTCTTCACATTTTCCTAGTAACTTTTATCAATATTTAATAGCGCGGACTGGATTAGTATCTTGACGTCAGACAATTTGAATATAGTATTGTCAGCTGCCACCTGTCCTTTAATTTCAGCCCACACAAGTTCTATAGGGTTAAAATGAGAGTGGTACAGCGGAAGTCTCAAGTGACCATGACGATGCTCTTCTATCAACTTGTCGATTTGATATTTCTTGCTTTTTTGGCGTCTGTTTTGCAAGGGACAACAATTCTAGCTAGAAATACCATTCTGGAAATGGTATGTTTTCCATTCGGAGCCAAATCTTTATTGTTCCCTTTGTGCTCGATGCTGTAGGTATTTTGTCTTCTTGGGCAACAACATTGATATCATGCATTGTCCATAATTGGACACGACGGTCCATCTAGGGATGGAAACACAGTATTCTCGAGCCAATCTCTAAATATATTAACATTCATCTTATTATGATAATCCCTATTGTCTATATGCTTTGATACGAACACGAGCCCAGCATTCTGTTGTAAGCTATTATGCGTATTACCAGCATGGGCCATGACCAAAAGCTGTCCTATACTACTGGGCACATATCGCTTTATCTGTCCATCCACTGATTGCCATTCCTTATCACTTGTGGGGTGCGCATTGATCCACATTTCATCCAAATACACTATGCCATAATTGTTTTTTTCGCATTTCCCTTATTTCACGTAGGTATCTGCTTCTCATGGCTCCTAAATACGGTTGCTCGCAAAGAATATTTCTACCTCCCTTGTACTTTCTAAAAGTGAAGATAATGTCCTTATAATTTTCCACAAAGTTGTTTTGTATAGCTCTATGTTATTGTTCTTTCTCAACCAAACCCTAAGTTTTCTTACAGTCACTGTTTCTTTGGCATCCAGCATTTTTATAATGCTGGATAATCCTGCATATAAAATCCAAAATTTTTATAATTTTAGGAGTCTCCGTGGCGAAGTGGTCAAGCCTTTTGACTCGGGCTCCAAAGGTTGTGGGTTTGATTCCGGGCCGCATCCTTCGGTTCACGAGTTAAATTTTTCGGAGACTTCTGTGGGTCGTCGCTGGAGCTGCGGAGCTCGTGCTTTGTGCGATGCTTTCCGCGCTGCGGAAAGAGACCAAGCCATATGGGATAGAACCCGGTGCAATGAAGTCGACTCTGTCGACTTTTAAGCGACTTTTTAAAGTATTTTTATAATAGCTCGCCTTATGACATCTTTGTCAAAGCTGTCTACAATAACCTTTCTACCTACCGTTTGGTTATTGCGCGGTGGTTTAATTCCAGATTCTTGCACCCATCGACGAAATGACCGTTTACTCAAACCCAATGCATGCACTGTTCTTTTTTTCGGAATTTGTAATAGTATAAAACAGTTTCCTGCAATCAGCTTCTATACAAAAATATGTGTACAACTTCATAGCGATGCTTTGAAGTGTGTACACAATTTTGCATTCCCACGTACTGCTGGTTGCTATTTTTAACTTTCCCATTGAACCAATGGTTCGCTTCTCCTTAAAAAATAAATAATCCTTGGGCTATACGGCTGCAGGCTCAATTTATTTTAAAATTAAATCACCATAAAAACGGTGCGGATATCATGTTTTGAGAAAAGGACAATCTTGTTTTTTAAAAAGTTCTAAACAATCCTCAAAGGTGAAAATATTGAACATGTTTCTTACTTTTTTCAAAAAAAAAAAATTGGCACCGGTCCGCGGACCACCAATTTTGAAAGCACTGCCCTAGAGAACTAGTAATCGAATCTCACGACCTAAGGGGTCAGGGGGCGTATGATATCATTACATAACAATGATTCTCTTTTTAAAAAAAATCTCAGGTCCACACTGGGGCTCGAACCAGTACCTTTTGTGTGTGGGGTGGACTCAGAAACACCCCAGCCAATCGTCTTAAGAAAAGCAAGTGAAATTAAACAACTATTTTACATGTCTTGAGGCCTAATATTAATATGGTAGATAAGTAAAGGGCTCTTCTATATACCTCAACTGATCAAGTTTCATGGGACGATTCACTGTCTTAGGCGACTTTCCGTATCTTCCAAAGACTTATATACAGTAGTGTTCTCTATTCAAACCCCTTTAATGGCTGCTACCATATTAACGCCTTTCTCCCTGGGTTAACGTCTTTCTCCGTAATCCCGTATATTCTCGTGAGTAACGTAACCTGCGCGAGAATCGGTAGCGACTCTCGCCGCGTTGGTAACTTAGGGGTATGTGAGCCGGTCGTACAGAAAGCAATGGCAAGCTACTGAGCGTAATCTTGCTTAGTACATCAACAGCAGCTGAACATGCTGGTGTTGACTGCAACGTCCTGTAAGGGATATGCAAACAAAACAAAACAACAACATCTTAACGACTTTTAAACCATAACTGTGACGCTTCTCATTTTCTGCCATCCAGTTTTGTTTACTAATGCATTACCAAACAAAAATTAGGTGTGGACCAAGCATGGTGCATAATCAAATGAACAAGTATTATGATGGGAATTCCCGTTCACCGAGATTTGTAACTGGATTAAGATACCACGAAACAAAAAAACAAAACAAACAACACGATGTATGGCGATATATCGTCCTTCTGTCGAAATGGGAGGTCACAATTGGCGATATAATATCGTTTGGTAGGTCAGCATGGCCGATTGAATAAGAACACATGTTCTTAAACATCCGGCGTGCTGATGCCGAGGTCAGGGGTTCAACCCCTATATCGGACAGCTGGACTAAAATGTTGACCTATAGTCCTAACTTGGGGACGTACATTACAAGTACCTCTGAAGTCAGAGTGGGTTCGCCTGATGGCGAGGGACAATGTTAATAGGGAAACTAATCCATATACAAATTTCACTAGAAGTAGTGTGTATGGACTACGCTTAAGATCAAAGCGAGCGAGCGCAAAAAAAAAAAAAAAACATCCTTTGACACTGTATCGTTTAAGGCGTATTTGTCATATGGTGTTATACATATGATTTTATAGATCGATTGCCACTCCCCCCCCCCCCCCCACCCTTAAACATCCACCATTAGAGCATAGAAGGCGGGGTAGTGGGACATTTCACAAACAGCTCAGTCGGATGTAAACGTTGACTTCTCGTTAGAAAGCCATGTCAAACTACTGTACATAAAACTACCTAGAATATTGACGCGGAATTGATCACAGCGTCTGGCACAGATACAAACGAACGAACGAATGAACGAACGAACAATCAAACTTTATTTTCAAAGGTTCACAAATTGCGCTCGTTTTACATTCGACCTTTCCAGTCACTCATCTTTCGTTCATCAATTGAGCATGTTACGTTCACAAAGGAAAAAAAAAATATTGTCAAATGGATTTTGTAAACATAAAATAATAAATATAACCATGTTATGAGACAGGCAGACACACGTACACATTAATAAACAAACACGCACTCATACATACCTGCCTACATACATCATTTGCACAAACTCTCACAGTTATGCACACATTCAATAACATACAAATACCCACTCATTCACATACATTGCATGCATGCACAGATACACACACAAACATATACACAAACTTAACGAACATACACACACATGCACCCACACACATACACACCTACATACACACATATTTCACAGGCACTACACACACATACACACCCATACACACATACACACACTTACATACACACGTACACACATACACACATGCACGCATACACACAAACACACAATAATACATACATACAAACACATGCACACACCCATATACAACCATATACATACATACACAGACAAACGCAATATTTAACAAACAGAAACACTATCCCCAAACAACCAAATAAATAACGTGTCTAAACAACTATGTGAATGGCTGTTCCTACTCCAAACACTGGCCACCATTCCGCGTCTCAACAAATTCCCCCACTCGTCACAGTTTAGGAATCCCCGAAACCGACAATCTAGACAAGTTATGTTAAAGTAAATACAGGCTCTTCTCCCTCTTCACCGGTCGGCGTATTCTGTTCTCAAACACCGCCTTATCTCTGATGGAGATTGTTTCGATGCTTCTAGAAAGCAACGCCTTGTGGTGATGAAATTAATCCTCCTCTATCAGTGTACATCAGCCCCCGCGCGGACTGCCCGACAACACTGGCTGCTCTATGCTTCAGCGAGGCGGGTAGATCGGCTGGATTCTCATCTAGGTCACACTGACTGGCTGTTTAAGTGGTTGTGGTACACGTCCTCGTCTTAATCATCAGCATCATCATTATCATCAGCGTAATAATCTTCCCCGTCTTCCTTTCTTCCTCCTCTTCCATCTCCTCCTCCTACTCCTCCTCCTCCTTCATCTCCTCTCTCTTCCTCCTCCTCCTCTTCCTCCTCCTCCTCCTCCTCCATTTCCTCCCTCTTCCTCCATATCCTCCCTCCTCCACCATCTCCTCGCTCCTCCTCCTCCATCTCCTCCCTTCTCCTCCATCTCCTCCCTCCTCCTCCATCTCCTCCCTCCTCCTCCATCTCCTCCCTCCTCCTCCTCCATCTCCTCCCTCCTCCTCCTCCATCTCCTCCCTCCTCCTCCATCTCCTCCCTCCTCCTCCATCTCCTCCCTCCTCCTCCAACTCCTCCCTCCTCCCCCATCTCCTCCCTCCTCCTCCTCCATCTCCTCCCTCCTCCTCCTCCATCTCCTCCCTCCTCCTCCATCTCCTCTCGCCTCCTCCTTCATCTCCTCCCTCCTTCTCCATCTCCCCCCTCATCCTCTCTTTCCTTCTTCTCCTCCTCCATCTATTCCTCCTCCCTCTCCTCCTCCATCTATAGCTCCTCCCTCTCCTCCTCATTCTTCTTCTTCTTCTTCTTCTTCTTCTTCTTCTTCTTCTTCTTCTTCTTCTTCTTCTTCTTCTTCTTCTTCTTCTTCTTCTTCTTCTTCTTCTTCTTCTTCTTCTTCTTCTTCTGACGCAGCCTCCTCTTCTTCCCATCCCATCTCCTTCTCTTCCTCCTCCTCATCTTCTTCTCATCCTCCTTCTACACCTCTTCTTCTCTCTCTCAATCCTACAAGCCATGCGCCAGCCAGACGCGACAGTACTTATGGGGCGGGAAGTGGAAAGTTCTCACATATTTCAAGCCACAGGATAACGAGCTGGGCTAGCCAGTTCTCTTTCTCGTTATTTCTTGCAGCGTTTGTGTTGATATAGATGATCTGCTAGCCATGTGATCCAGGTCCCAGAAAAAAGAAAAAAAAAACATAAAAACTCTTTTAACAGTCGACGGGGGTGTATTCGGTATATGATACTACACACATATTGTATAGATCAAGTGGCGTTAGAATGCCGACGGTCAATATCATGCTGCCTGTACTTCGCATGATGTTTTCTAGTAGCCATATTATACGGTCGACATGAGAACATATGTCAGGTAATAACAAAGCCGCACCAAGCAGTAGTGACATGGTTCGCTTTGAATAACCATATTGTCAACACTCCAACACCAACTGTAAATCTGGGGTCAGAGACGGTGGAAAGAAAGTAGGCAATGAACTACCTGCGCATACGTTTAAATCGAAGTCTTGCTTATCATGAGCACATAGACCAGGTGATTACAAAGGCCAAGCAATGTTTGGCTGCCATGCGGGTGATGGCGGCGGCAAACTGTGAGCAGCGCCATCTATGTCTCCTTTACGAGGGTCTGGTCCTTTCTGTTTTAGAGTATTCGATGGTGATCCTTACTATCAGCCGTAAGCAGATGGAAAGGATGGAAAGGATACAGAACGAATCTATGCGTATTATTCTTGGATGTACAAGAGATACAGCATGCAGGGCGATGCACTACATTCTGGATGTTCTAACCATTGGGGACAGAATACAAATTTGCAGAGCACGTGCCTACCTCAGAGCCAACGCAAACACACAACATCCACTGCACAGTGAAATTAAGAAGGTAAAGGGCTCCCGGTTAAATAGAGGAAAGTCGTGGATGGGTCAAGCCAAAGACATTCTTCAGCAGGTGTGTTCAATTGAGGACTTAGAACTTGTCGAGAAGTGGGTACGAATGGCAACAGATTTATGTACGTCCTTTTCAGTTTGCATCCAACTAGACAGAAAATGCAGACAAGAAAATCCGGCTTCTGTGGAGGCGGAAGTACAGGCTTTGATCTTCGAGAGTTCTTCAGAGGATGATGCTGTCATTTACACAGATGGGTCGGATGTTCGACGAGTGAGGAGTTCATGGGCTTTTACGGCTCAGGCCGGAGGGAGAACGGTGAAGGAAGATTCTGTTGCTTTTGCTTTGATCACAAGTAGCCTGACTAAGGACGTCATGGCAATAAGTAAAGCAGTAACACGTCTCGAGACACAGGCATTGATTAGGGCATGTTTCCTTAGCGACTCAATGAGCATGCTCAAGAAGATAGAGATGGCGTGGATCCGAAGAGAGTGGCTGCTGTCTCTGGAGCGGCTTCGACTGGCAAAGATTAGTTTCATTTTCGTGCTAGGGCATGCGGGTTTACGAGGAAACGAGCGGGCTGACAAGTTTGCAGGTAAGGCTATTGTTAAAGGCGGACGAGCCTGGATCTGGCTGACATTATGAATGCTCTACGAGAAAAGAACCAAGTGATGACTGTGAATCTACAACCATAGTCAGACTGCGAGAACAGCAAATTAAAAGAGGTGTGGCCAAACAAGATCTCAACGCGGGAAGCCAAAGAAGATTAATAAACCAACACAGAACTGGTGTCGTCAGTTGCTACACGCTGCGGGATTTACTGAGGAAGGGTGTGATATATTTTTTCACAAGCCGTCAACGTCGCTGTGAATATTTCCCACAATACCATTTCAAGACTATCACCGCAACAGTGCTGGTTTGTTCCACCTTCTAAAATCCAAATTTTACAAGAGCAGACCCATGTTCGACGTGATAGCCAAAAACCTGGAGGGGAAAAAGCTACATAAAAAGACCAACGACCGGAACACGGCCTGTTTACATCAACCACGCACGGGACAGGAAAGATCGGAGATAGTTGATGGAGTGAGAGTACCCTCCCAATCGAATAGTAAAATATAACATAGTTTGATTAATAAGAGGAGAAAATACTCAGCCAACAAAGACATCGCATTTGGGAAAATGAATCCAAGGCAGATCTTGAAACCTGTTGTCGACGTGTCGTGAAGGCATGCAACCAAAATGAAGGTAAAAACAATAATGTTTTAGATTAGTTTAGTCTGTGAGCCTGTTTCCCGAGAAGAGTTGGTTAAGTCAGTCTGTTGTAAACCACGTGATTAGTCCTTAAGAAATTAATTTAGTAGAAACTAAATATTATATTCAGGATGGATAGGAATGGTGTTGTACCACTTAACTATCCGAGACCAAATAAGAAATGATGTCATCAGACAGGCAGTAGGATCAACACCTTGTGTCACATTGATCGAGAGACAGAAGATCAAATGGTATGGCCATCTCGTCAGAATACTACACCATCAACTACCAGCACTAGCGCTAAGTCAAAGAAGAGCTGACATGAGACCAACAGGATACCCGAGAACATGGATTGACGACATAAAAGACATTGTACACAACAGGATACCCGTGAAGAACATGGATTTACGACATCAAAGACATTGTAAAATCACACGGAATGACATTATCCAGTGCCACTCACCAGGCGCTGGAACGTCTACGATTTATCCCCATGACATTTGACTGCAAATGTGGAAGAAGAAGATGATGATTACGCTGATTTTACCGTGTACTTCCGGGGTTCAAGAAGGAAATCAGAGAACATAAACATTGTAATTTGTCATGCATGGCGTAGAAGACGACTAGTTATGGTTGGTGTGAGACCTGCTACAACATAGATCACTTGAGCTGAACAATCTAACCATCCAGGATCAAGTCTATAAAGCGCTTGGTAGGAGTTAGTTGTGAGTCTATGATCTGCTAGGAGATGAGTGGAGGTAGGGGGGGGGGTAGAAGAAAAAAGAGGAGTAGGTGTAGGTGGAGAAGAAGACGAAGAAGAAGAAGAAGAAGAAGAAGAAGAAGAAGAAGAAGAAGAAGAAGAAGAAGAAGAAGAAGAAGAAGAAGAAGAAGAAGAAGAAGACGAAGAAGAAGAAGAAGAAGAAGAAGAAGAAGAAGAAGAAGAAGAAGAAGAAGAAGAAGAAGAAGAAGAAGAAGAAGAAGAAGAAGAAGAAGAAGAAGAAGAAGAAGCCGCAGCAAAAAAATGTGCACCAACAGCCTGCTACAAAACGCGATATCTAACCTCCTGATTGACAGGCAGCCGATGAGATCAACAAGCCTCGCTGATATAATTACAGGTGTCATGGACCCAGTTATGACTAACCAGGTAACAAAGACAGGCTTACCTGACAGGTACGGAATCGATCAATTCGTCCAGGTATGCCACACACTTAACATAACGTCCATGTAGTATCGACATCAGAAACCGTTTGTCGTTACGACAGCCATTGTCAGGTGCAGCCATGTTGGAGATAGCATTCTTGCCGTCTGATGTGGAATGATGGCTTGTCTTTGCTCTAAGATGATGCATATAAACGCTTAGTCTCTCCCAGCGTAAGTTGAACAATCTCGTTGCTGATTCTTCAATGTCTGAAATTGTTATGTAACACATATGTCACTCCACTCGGGCCCTTGGCTATGCTTCGCAGAAGAGTTTTTATTTTCTTGTCCGAATACGATTGGTAGAAAAAAAGTTTTTTCCACCTCGTTCAACCAGCTTTGTCAGCCTAGGTTATAATTGTGGGTTTAACCTGCAGTTCGCGGCGACTGCACTAGCCAGGTGGCCTTAATTCTTCAGACTCAAGACCCCTCTACCTTACACCACAAGGTACTAATATAGGCAGTAAATGAAAGGTCTAGTGGTTATACACCCGCCTCACACGCCAATAGTCCGGGGTTCGATCTCGGGTCCAGTCAAGGATATGCACTACTGACGAGCTCAAATGAGAGCGAGATTCGAGTCTAGTGCTTCCAGTCCGACGTGGACAAGGCCTTAGTTTCCAAATACGATCAGCGTTGCCAGGAGTGGGTTGTGCTCAATCTTTAAATGACTGTTTTGACAGTAGAAGAACTCACCCTTTGGTTTAGTTGCCACCCACCATTATTGCATCCCTTCATTGTGGACTTGCTCCATTCTGTGGCACTTCATCAGGTCGCTCATCCAGTATTTCATAATAGACAGGACCAGATTATTTTTTCGATCGTTTTGATCTCAAACGTAGTCCATCCACGTGCTACTACTTCTATTGCCACTACTGGGGAGTTCATTGGACTGAATTTTGCGCCTGGATTAGCTTTCCTTATTACCAGTGTCTGGCGCCATGAGACGAACCCACTACGATTTCTGATGTAATAGTAATTAACGTCCCCAAGTCAAGGACGAGAAGTCAACATTTTGGTCCAGTCGACAAGTGTAGGAGTTGAACCTGCTACCTCACCACAAACGGATGGGAAATTTAAGTCAGATGATGGTGTGGGGGGCGGGGGGAGGGGGGGGGGGGAAATAGCAATCTCTCATGCACACAATCGACTATCATATAAGAGGGGGCTTCAAATGAAAACCTTAATGTTTTTTTGTTTTTTTTGGAAGGGTATGTTATATTCTGGAAAAAGTAAAGAACAAATGTAATATTTTTCGATGTAGTCACCACTGTGTTCAATGCAAGTCCCTCAGCGCCCATAAAGTGCTTGGATTCCTGTAGAAAATTCGACTCTTGAGCCACTACTCGGTGTGCCAGACCCGGTCGTGAAGTCTGTCATAGAAGTCTTGCCGTGTTGAAACTTCCTACTGCACTCACACACTTGCTGGACTGCTGGACTGTTGGGCATGCAGCACCATACTGGGCCTTCATTCGCCGATGCATTTCTATAGGTGTCACCACTTCACTGATGATTAAAAAAAACAAAAACAGACGGATTGACAGGCAGACGGGCAGACGCGCAGACAGACAAATTACATATTTAAGTTATATAACAACATCTAACATTTGTGCCACATCTTTCTACATAAAGCCGTTATATGGTTTTCCACAAGTATTTATTCTCTGGGAATTCCACATCGGCATTTGGGGAAAACCCTATTATTAATCAACGTTTGGTCTCCGTATAATTTGTACTTAATAAAACACCGCTACTCAATCTTTAGTGATATTTTACAGAAAATATCATGTCTTTCAAACAAGCAATCACTATTGCCATAGTGAAAGTAAAAGCCACGGCAAATAAAAGAAGCAAAAACGGTTTCTATGAAATGATGAGTTGGGAGATCATCACGATAGACCCCACATGTCGAGCTATATAGACAAGTTGACAGGACGGTATTCATATAATTATCAGCGGGATATGATAGATGACGTGTCTGCCTTGAAAGCCGCCAACCCTTTGTCCTGACTGACAAAGGCGTGGAGAAATATTGTAATTATGCTTGTGTGGTCTGGTTGTTAAGTGATCTTCTTGGCGAAGTGGTTTACGCCGTCAGCTTCGTATTCTGAAGGTCGAGGGTTCGTTCATTTAACTGTGTATTTGAGAGCACGAGTGCAGCTTTTTAGGGAGTTTCCTGTTTGGGGGGGGGGGGGGGATCATCGCTGGAGATACTGAGTTAGCGCATTGAGCGATGCTCTCGTGCAGCGGTTAGCCGTTGCGATGAGAGACAAAAAGGGGGGTAACACTCGCTGTGATGAAGTCGACCCTTTTAGTATTTGTAAAGGTCATCATCATCATCTTGTCCCTCGCCAGCTGGTGTAGGCGTTCATGTCTCTCCACAATTCTCGATCTTTGGTGTTCTGGATCAGCTCTGCTGAAGATATTCCTCCATGTCCTGTCTCAGTTCATTCAACATCATTTCTCTTGATCGGCCTCTGTCTCTTTTCTCACTGATGTTTCCAGCTGTCACAATGTTCTCCAGTGCCTGTATTCTCGTTACATAACCAAAGAATGCGCTTTGTCTCTTTATTATAGTTGGGTATACTGTTAGTGGATAGTGATTTGAGTGTTGTAGTTTGTTTGACCGTCTCTACACCCTAGCCAGATTAAGCGCAGATAAATCTACACCTTGATCTTAGCCTAAATGCCCAGGTGAAGATATATTACTTCTCATCTCTTCAGCGCCAAACAAAAGTAGGATTCGACCAAACAAAAATGGATGGCGGAAAATGGGAAGTAGGTTTTGACTTAATAGTTGTTAATATGAATTATTATAGAATTATTATGCAATGACAACATTTCGACGATATATACATCCACGGTAGATACGGGAAGTCGCTTTAGATGATTAGTCATCACATGGCATTTAATCATGTTAAAAGAACAGTAGATCTTAACATTGGAAGCCACATTTATTTTTAATCTAAGGGAAATAATCCAATAAATACTAAAGAAATTGTAAAGTTAAATTATCTCATGTGATGAAATCTATAGGAATAATGAATGATATCTGTTAAAGCCGGTCTCTCTGGCCGAGAAGTTACTACACTTTCTCCGTAAGGAGGAGGTTGTAGGTAATGTCTTGGGGCTAATAGGAGGTTATAATTAATCGGAGGTTATAATATAAATAACATACGCTATGCAGATGACACAGTATTGATAGACCTACAACAACTGTTGGTCATTGCTTAAAAATAGGGAGTCTCTGTGGCGAAGTGGTCAAACCGTTTGACTCGTTCTCCGAAGGTTGTGGGTTCGAATCCGGGCCGCGTCCTTCGGTTTACGAGTTAAATGTTTCGGAGACTCCTGTGAGTTGTCGCTAAAAGCTACGGAGTTCGTGATTTGTGCGACGCTCTCCGTGCTGCGGAAAGAGACCGAGCCATATGGGATAAAACCCGGTCCAATGAAGTCGACCCTGTCGACTTTTAAGCGACTTTTTTTTTTAAGTTTAAAAAAAAAAAATTGCAGTAACAGAGAGTACAAAGAAAGGACTCTCCTTGAATATCAATAAAACAGTAACAACGGTGAGATGATAGAAATGTTGACAACCAAATGTGGCATAGAAATAGAAGGGACTATTCTTATCCAAGTGGATAATCTTAAATACCTAGGGGCAATTATAACATCAGATGGAAGATGTACGACATAGATTAAGAGCAGAATAGGGCACAAAAGCCGCATGTCAGAAAATGAAGAGTATCTTATGCAATAAGTCATTATCACTGAATGTAAGAAAGAGAGTGCTGAAATGATATATAGAACCAATTTTGCTGTATGTCATATCTTGGAATGTAAATGAAGAAATTAGAAGCAACAGAGATGTGGTTCCTGTGACGAATGTTGCGAATTCCTTGGACTGCCAGAGTAACTAACAACGACTGCCTGAAACAGGCTAATGAAACTAGAACATTGTATACAACATTAAAAAAGAGACAAACAGCTGTCTTTGGTCACGTGATGAGAAGAGAGGCAATGGAGAACATCGTGACAACTGGAAAGATCGAGGGGAAGAGAGGCAGAGGCAGACCAAGAGAAATTAGGCTGGATGGATTGAGACGGTGGCACGGAGGAATGTCAACAGCAGAGTTGATCCAGAAACCCAAAGACCGAGACCTGTGGAGGGCCTTGAACGCCTGCGCCAGCTGGCAGGGCACTTAATGATGGTGAATGTCTTAAGGAAAAAAGAGGGTCGGCGTGATAGTGGTTTGAGGGCGAAAACACATTGAAATGTAATTTCCACACTGAGAATGTTCATTTGTACACATTATGAACATGAGATGTACACATTATGCACGTGAGGTGTACACATTATGCAAGTGAGATGTACACATTATGTAGTGAGATGTACACAATATTCACGTGAGGTGTACACATTATGCAAGTGAGCTGTACACATTATGAACGTGAGGTGTACACATTATTAACACCATTTAAAGTATGAATAAAATTAGAGGAACTGCGGCAAGGATGAGGAAATTTAAACGATATGAAATAACACAAGGTGATGCAGCTTTACAGAACACTATTACGGAAAACAAACGACGTTGCGGCGACTAGCCTTCATCAGCAAACACATACACACATAAACAAAATACAATATAAGCACGTGGAAAACACTACAGTGACATAAGAACGAGATGGCAAGATTGGAAAGATGGGGACAAAATGAGAAAAATTAAATCAAAATGAAAAAAAAAAAATGCTGCTTATCTCCGAACCGCTGGCTGTGATACTGATAATCTGAGATAAGTAGCACGTTTTCATGTCCTTTTATTTATTTATTTTTTTTTTTTTTGGGGGGGGGGGGGGGGGGGGGGGGGGTTCTCATTCCTTCATTTTTTTCTACTTTTATAATTCTGTTCGTATGCTTTAACGAAGTCACTGTAGTGTCTTTCCCTTGTTTATATGTTCTAATATGAGTATGTATTTGTTTGCTGATGAAGGCTGGTCGCCGCAATGTCATATATTTTCTGTAATTGTGTCTTATAAAGGTGCATTACTTAACATAATTTAAGGACGTTAAAGTGTACACATTATGGACGCTAAAGAGTATATATTATGAACATGAAGTGTAAATTGTTGACGTTAATGCTAGAGTGTATTTCTTAGACATTATAGTGTATACATTAGACATGAGAGTGTATATGTTAGATGTTAGTGTGTGTGTGAGTGTGTGTGTGTGTGTGTGTGTGTGTGTATTAAACGTTAGAGTGTATACATTAGACGTTAGAGTGTATAGTTAGACGTTAGAGTGTATACATTAAACGGTAGAGTGTATACATTAGACGTTAGAGTGTATACGTTAGACGTTAAAGTGTATACATTAAACGGTAGAGTGTTACATTAGAAGTTAGGGTGTATACGTTAGACGTTAGAGTGTATACATTAAACGGTAGAAAGTATACATTAGAAGTTAGGGTGTATACATTTGACTGTAGGGTGTATACATTAGACGTTAGAGTGTATACATCAGATGTCAGAGTGTATAATTAGACGTTATAGTGTATACATTAGACGTTAGAGTGTATACATTTGACGATACATTAGATGTTAGAGTGTATAATAAGACGTTAGAGTGTATACATTAAACTGCAGAGTGCATACATTAGACGTTAGAGTGTATACATTTGATGATAGAGTGTACACATGTGACGGTAGAGTGTATACATTAAACATTAGAGTGTATATTTTTGATTATAGATTGTATATATTTGACGGTAGAGTGTATACATTAGACGATATTGTGTATACATTAGACGTTAGAGTATATACATTAGACGTTAGAGTGTATATATTAAATTTTATAGTGCATAAATTATGGGCGATGAGGCGTACACATCATGGACACTCATGCGTACACATTATGGACGTGTGTACACATTATATACCTGTAATTGTACACACTGTGGTATTCAAATGTATAGAATATGAACATTCAGGTTACATATTGTTGTGTTCACATGTATAGATTATGACCATTCATGTTACATATTGTTGTGTTCAAATGTATAGATAATGAGCATTCAGTTGCACACATTTTAGACATTCAAGTACACAGATTGTGGAAGTCTAGGTGCATTCATTATGTACACTCATGTGTACACAACACATCCGTTCACCTGTTACAAATGACTACTTGTCCAACATGGCGACTAAACAGGCAAACTGGTAAGACCTGGAAGAGCTGATTGTCTCAGCACACAGTTTGCTAGTGTATTTTCCCCAATATGTAGACTTGCAGGACCATGTTTCGTACCCAGTTACCGAGCTGAATGCTTGATGTAACACTATGCGTTGTGAATTTCTTTCGAAATGTTTGTTTATGTATGTCCACGTTGGCCAATTTAGAAAATGGCGGACAGCTACTTGTCGGGTGGCCTTATGCGTTAATGCGTGTGCAGGCTGCTAGTCTTTGAACGGTCTGCTGTCTTCTTCGACAATGGAATGAATGTTCAACGAAGGAGGGCTTGGTATTGGTGCTCTATCGATTTCGTCTTGCCGAAGCTTCGTCACTGCACATTGGGCAATTGTGCCCAGTCCTCAGATGCAGCAGTCTTACCAAAGTGTTTCTGTTTGCTGTTCCCTTGAGAAGTTGATTATGGACGAAGGCGGTATTGACGTATTTGACCAGGCTTTACTCCCACCTCGTGCAGTCGGGCTACAAAGAAAAAGTAGGTTCGGAACAAACAATAATGGATGGCGGAAAATGGGAAGTAAGGGTGTGTCACAGTTTTGACTTAAAAGTTATTAATATGATAGCAGATATGTTATATTATAATGCAATGACAACATTTCGGCGATATGTAAGCCCATGGCAGATACGGGAATCGCTTGACACGATTAACCGTCCCATGGCATTTACTCAGTTTAAAAAAAAAAGTAGTGTGGATAATTACTCCGCATCTATAGGTGAAGGGTTCTGAGCAACCGGAGGACACTCAGAACCCTTCACCATAAGATCCAGAGTACGACAAGGTTGTGTACTGTTCTCTCTCTTGTTTATAACATATATAGACAACATATGTAAAAAAACCAGCCAAGCAGAGACAGCAAGAATACCGCATGACGAGAACACAGAAACAGAACCACTAATAGCAACATCAGAAGCTTAATTGCAAGACCACATGAATAGTCTGCACGAAATGTGTAGGGAACAACATGAAAATTGGCACAAATAAAACAGAGATAATGACTATAACTAAAGAAGAAAAAAACAACAACAATTCACCTAAACGAACATCCCCTGAAACAAGTATAGAGTTTCAAGTAGCTAGTAAGTATAATATCATTAAATAGTTTAGTTAAGATTAGTCGACGGATCAACATCACGGCACACAGTTGTAACCCATAAGTGCTCCGTTCTACTCCTAACTCAAGCCTGAGTCTGGAGAATCTCAGCTCAGTGTACGAACTCCGTGGCAACTGCGAGAATTCTGAAATACTTTGGGTAGATTTTAAACTCGAAATTTTGCCCGGACAGCGCAGTTAGGCTACTCTTTTTCGATTTCCAACTGCTAAGGAATTGTTTACATGCACAACAATACACACGGGCGTACGATCTATATGGGAAATAATTCACTGAAATACTAAGTTCAATTGTTAGGTAAGTTATTTCCCCTGATGAAGTCTAATCTCATCATCATCTCATCATGTTCCTCGCGGTGTCGAGGTGAAGTATAAACTTCGTGAGAGTGCCCGATTATGGGCTTCATATATCGATATTCCCATGAACTCTGCTATTCCCTCCGTCCAACGTTTACGTGGTCGGCCTCTTCCTCTGTTTCCATCTGGTCTGTACATCATTGCTTGTTGTGATATGCTGTTGACTGGTGACCTACTTGCATGGCCAAACCATTTGACATGCTGCTTTCTAATAAAATCTAGTGCTGCTTTAATCCCCACTTTAGTCCTGATTTCTTAATTTCTGATCTTATCTCTTCTTGATACGTTGAGTATTCTTCTTAGGAACCTCATTTCTGTTGTTGTGATTTTTCTTTTCTCTTTTTCTGTCATTGTCCAGGTTTGGCATTGGTAGCATAGAGTTGGTAGGAAGATTGTGTTGTAAAGTGCTTTCTCAGTAGTTATTGATACATGTCGTTTAGTCGGTGGATCAACATCACGGCACACGGTTTAACCCATAAGTGCTCCGTTTTCCTCCTAACTCAAACCTGAGTCTGGAGAAACTCAGCTCAATGCACGAACTCCGTTGCATCGGCGAGGATCGTGAAATACTTTGGGTAGATTTTTAACTCGAAATTTTGCCAGGGTAGGCTACTCTTTTTCGATTTCCAACTGCCAAGGGATTTTTTACGTGCGCCACAATACATACGGGCGTCCGATCTCACTACCCAGAGACCAGGGGAAATTTTATTACTGGAAGTCCAGGTGGATTTTTTAAAATAAATCCCGGTCCTCACCGGGGCCTGAACCCGGGACCTCCAGCACACGAGGCGGACACCATACCTCGAGACCACTCAGCCCCCTAGTTATTGATACACGTTTGTTCTTAAGTATTGGGGCCATTTGTCCAATGAGTTGATTTGCCATATTGCACCTATTTTAGATCTCGTCTTCTGATCTGCCATTTGATGATATTATACTTATTAGGTACTTGAAACTCTTTACTTGTTTCAAGGGATGTTCGTTTAGGTGAATTGTTGTTGTTTGTTCTTCTTTAGTTATAGTCATTACCTCTGTTTTGCTTGTGCAAATTTTCATATTATGTTCCCAACACATTTCGTTTAGACTGTTCATGTCGTCTTGTAATTCAGCTTCTGATTTTGCTATTAGTGCTTGGTCGTCCGCAAACAGGAGTTCTCTAATGGTTAGATATGCCGATGGTTCTTCTTCTGTGTTCTCGTCGTGCGGTATTCTTGCTGTCTTTGCTTGGCTGGTTTCTTTACATATGTTGTCTATATATGTTATAAACAAGAGAGGGGACAGGACACAACCTTGTCGTACTCCAGATCTTATGGTGAAGGGTTCTGAGTGTCCTCCAGTTGCCCTCACTATGCATTCTCTGTTGTTGTATAAGCGTCTACATAGGTGTGTTAGATGTGTACTCACTCCATATTATTTAATCAAATAATGATATTGAACAGAATTGACAGGAGACGTTAGCGGCGCGGGTAGATATTCACCTGTTGATCCCGCGGTCTTGGGTTCGATTCCACACCGGGGGCAGGTTGTTAAAATTGACTCAGGTTCCCAGGTCAGTTCAGTTTAAATGTAGGTCGTGGGTGATGTCTTAGGAAGCAAAGAAGGTCGGCGTGATAGTGGGGTGATGGCGAAAACAACTTGGAGGTCTAATGTCCACATTGAGAACGCTCAGTTGTACACATTATGCACGCGAGGTGTACACATAATGAACGTGAGGTGTACACATAATGCACGTGAGGTGTACACATTAAGAACGTGAGGTGTACACATTAAGAAAGTGAGTTGTACACATTATTAACATAATTTAAAGTATGATTGTTCTTTGTCCATCAAAAATGTTCATCATCATTCATTTCATCCAGTGGGGTTGAAAGTATGGAGCCGTGAGTTGTAAGATGGCTTATAAGGCCTATTTTGGCTCGAAATGTTCTTTGATAATGTGGGCAAAGAATGCTTGACGTTCCAGGAGGAGGATCTCCTGCAGTGGGTTTTTTGTCCAGCCTTTTCTTCACAGCTCTTGTAGTCCTGGTTGCTTCACAAGTGAAATTGTAAAGTATGATTAAAGTTAGTGGAACTGCAGCAAGGATGAGGATATCATCAATATGAAATAACACACAGTGATGCAGCTTTAAAGAACACTGTTGCGGAAAACAAAAGACTTTGCGTCGACTATCCTTCATCAGCAAACAAATACACACATAAACGAAATACAACATAAGCACGTGGAAAACACTACAGTGACATAAGAACGGGATGGAACGAATGAAAAGATGGGGGGAAAATGAGAATAATGATATCAAAATTAAAAAATTAAAAAACAAACAAAAACAAAGTGCTGCCTATCTCAGAGCCGCTGGCTGTGATGCTGAGATTCTGAGATAAGTAGTGGTAAAAACTCCGCTGGGATAGCAATCACGCCATGGCGGCTTCTGATCATCAGAAAGAGTCGCCCTCGACAAATGTTTCGCCCCTTTACCTCCCTGACACTCTCTGGGGGCGGGCCTGTCTGGGTCATGACTCCCGGACGTCTTTCTCCGGTTGTGCGTATCTATCTAGACTTTCCCATGTCGGCTTCGCAGCGGCTATTGTTTCGGTCTCATTGTGAGTTGGTGCTCTTCTGGAGAAGTTTTTGTGTTACTGAGGTTGTTCTTCTTGACAGATTGTGACTAACATTGCAGGCAAAGTTGAACCATTTACTGCGTATCATTATCCCATCCCATACTGCAATTGCTCCATAGCCAGCTCGAGGCCTTCTCCGATGCCTCGCCCAGTCTTTTCAGTGCCCGGATTCTTGCTTGTCCCTTTACAACTAGTTGTTTCACCACGTTGTATGCAGAGTTGGTAACAAGGCCTCTCGCGCCTATCTCAACGGCGAAATGCCTAACGGTATATCCTTCTTGTTTCAAGCTTGTGACCATATCACTATATTTCTCCATCTTATAGGTGCGCTGCTCCTCGACTCTTGACTCGAACGAAACAGTCAGCTCGATTAGTACTAACTGTTGAGTCGACGGAGAGCACACTATAATGTCTGGTCGCTGCTGAAACTTCAGGATTTCCGCTGGGTATTTGCCACTGCCCTGCAGGTCTACAGTCAGCTCCCAGTCTTCGCGCTCCCGATGATGGAAGGCAGGCTGTCAGGGCTGTCGACTTTGCTGTTCGACTTTTGTCCAGCTTTTACGCAGCGTATCAACCCTGTTTTAATAACAGTCCTCTTGTTTGCCTGGAGTCTTGCTACATCCACTATGGCTGCCAGTTCGGTGAGAACCTTGTGGCGCCGTGTGAATCCGCCTTTCCCAAGGGGCGCCCTGCATGCGGACAGTACGTGTTCTACGGTCTGAGCCCTTTTGCTCTGCTTGTTGCTGCAGAGGGGACATGTTGGGTCTTCGAATAAACCCCATCTGACCAGGTTAACGGCTGATGGCAGGAATTTCGTAAAGTGATATGAAAACGAAGCTTATTCTCAATAGCGGCAAGAGCCAATATCGTTCCACGAGAGAGACTTCTGCTGATTTCCCTCCCATAACACCCATTGCCCTTGCTGCGGCTGCTGCACTCTTTCTGCACTCACTTCTCGTCCTCGCCTTCACGAATCTCCTTGACTATCATGTCTCTGCGGTGCCTGGCCGACGTCTTTGTAGCACCTTCTCCTTTCCGTTTCATTGTTCTCATTTCTTCATCTGTCCACTCTGATCCTTCTGTTCTTATGCCTTCATATAGTCTCTGTGCTGTTTGATGAAGGCTAGCCGCTGCACCGTCCTATATTTTTTGCAATTGTCTTCTGTAAAGCTGCATTACTTAACTTATGTTAAGGACGTTGAAGCGTACACAGATTGTTAACGTTAATGTTAGAGTGTATATCTTAGACCTTAGAGTGTATACATTAAACGGTATAATATATATTTTAAATGTTAGAGTGTGTATATTAGACATTAGAGTGCATAAATTAGACGGTAGAGTGTATACATTATGAGCGTTGAGACGTACACATTATGCGTGTGCAAGTGTATACATTTAGGACGTGTGTACACATTAGATACGTGTAGATGTACACATTGTGGTGTTCAGATGTATAGATTATGAACATTCTGGTTACACATTGTGGTGTTCAAATGTATAAATTATGAACATTCAGGTGTACACATTGTAGACATTCAAGTACAGAGCTTGCTTGACTAGGCTTTACTCCCACTTCTTGCAGACGGGCTAGAGTCGGTGTCTCATCAATATCCGCCAAAGGTGTCCGCACTGCATTGATTATATCAGCCTAATTATTTATTGAGGGATATATGCAGTCAGCTCACGGGCAGAAAGGATTCTCCAGTGCAACTTTGATGAATAACTTGGTCTTGACAATTACTGACCTCTTAGGTAGGTGACCTTTGCTCCAAACCTGGACAACATCGATGATTGGTGCCTTTTCGGTCTGCTGGCTCCGATATCTGGCTCTAGATTGCTCTCTTAACAGTGACCATTTATTTTTGTCCTGTAATGTTTTAATCATCCATCAAAACAATAGATTTTCAGTGACCATTTATTTTTGTCCTGTAATGTTTTAATCATCCATCAAAACAGTAGATTTTCAGTGAACGCCTTCACTTGGTCCACTTTCTAGCGGCGGTATTTTGTGTGGGTATTCAGATGTTGCTCCGACATCTAGCTAGCAATGGAGCTTGTCCTGAGTCTCATTCCGTCTTGTTGAGGGGCCGGCAGAGCTGGTTTAGAGTCCAGGGAGTACATCATCTAGTGACCAAGGCCGCAATCCCGCAATGATTAGTGCTCCGTTTATAGGCCATGGCTTAAAAAGCTATCGATACATTTGTTTTAAAAAAAAAAAAAATAACGGGTTGGCGGTTCCACCAGAGGCAAGAGTCGTGCCATGAGGTCCTCGCGTCACCCTGTATTTTGCTGTGGGCCTTTTAGTTCCACTATATGCCTTTCAGCCCATGGTGGTCCACCAAGGACAAACTGCCAATGAATTGCGTTTTATGCAGTTGGTGACCGATCTTAGTATAAAAAAAAGGCCAATCCTTTGAAAGGTAATTATTGTCCAAAGAGGGTCAATAGTAGACAGCGAGAGAACATTATTGTCAGTCTTGTGTCATTGCATTAACGAAAGTCAGCTCATGAATCGATACATACCGTTGGCGTTTGTCAAGATGCTGAGAACTAGCATCGCCCACGTCAGTCGGCAAGGAATGATGATGAAAGCCCACTCTATTCTCATCAATTAGATCAGCCTTGTGTTCCTAAGATACATCGGCCTAAACATCTATGTGGAGATCACCATGGCTGAATGGATAAGAACGCGTGGTCTTAAATATCCAGTGTGCTGATGCCGAGGTAAGGGGTTCAACCCCTACAATTGACAGTAGGGCTAAAATTTTGACCTATTGTCCTTGACTTGGGGACGCAAATTACAAGTACCTCTGAAGTCGGAGTGATTGCTGATACTGGGGGCTTGTTAATAGAGAAAAGGGAATCCACAAGCAAAAATCAGCCCAGCACTATAGAATAGTGTTTGGACAGCTTGGTTCAAAGCGAGCGAGCGCAAAAAAAAAAAAAGAAAAAGAAACATCCATATAATAATTGGCAAAACGAAATACATCTTAAATTATTTCCCTTTTGTTCTAAAAAATAAAATTTTGATTACTTCCCTTCGTTACCTAAAATACGGGGGGTCCCCGGGAACGTTACGTTTTTTGGTAAACGCGACTTAAAGGAAAAAGACGGTTTGCGAAAAACTATTTCCCTTAGAATTAAATTAAATACAGTGTATTATGTAATGTTTATTTTGATGGTTGTTGATATTTATTGGCTAAATAGAGGTGGGTTGGAGGGCGAGTGGTAAAATTATTGGTAGAGGCATTAAAACCACGACTCGCTCCAAACTATCATTAGCACTACTAGTACTGCTCTCTCACCGCTTTATTAGCTAGATCTTCACAGAGATTCTTTGCTTTCTCTTGGATAGCCATCTTGCTCACAGGCATATTCCGTTGGTTCTGGTCTTCAGTCCAGACGGCCAATAGTGCTTCCATGTTCTCCATAAGAGTACTTCTGGTACAAGTTATCTTGGAAGCACTCAAAGGAGTTACGTTTTAGCACCTTCTTTGATTTTGTCAGCACCTGCACAGATTGTCCTTACTGTGGTTGGAGATACACCATGGACTTTACCGATATCAACAGCCCGATCGCCAGCCTCAAAACGACGTAACACATCTAACTTCACCCCAAGAGGAACACTTTTCCTGGTTCTCCTACAACCAGACACGCTATCAGCATTTACTGTGCGCTTTGAACTAATAATTATGGGTGATTACACGATAACAATCCTGGAAAAACGCAATGCACAAAATGTAAAATGGCGACGTTAACGCTGCAAAGCAACACAGGCACACGGCGTGTGTATTGGATTACTGTGAAAAATAATTCGAGCGTCGCGACACAGGGTAAGAATAAACAGCAGGAGAAAGACACTCAGAGTCACGACCATGTTAGACCGCCCCTACAAAGCGCAGAGAAGGTAAATGGAGATACATTTGGGGAAGGGGGAAAACTTACGACGATCGGAAACCTCCTGTCGCGCTTGCTCTGCAGCGAAGTTTTATCCCTAGACAGGCTTGGTGTGGTCTAGTTGAGGATCTATGCCCCAGTGGCGGTTGAAGAGCAGAAGAAGAAGGGACAGGACTCGACCTTCGGAGTCCTGAATCAGTTCTGTTTACATCATCCTCCATACCACCATCTTAGTCCACAAACCATTGTCAGTGGTGAGAAATAGACGGAGTGGTTGGGGTGTCATTGCAAAGGCTAATGTACGATTCTTGAAAAAGGAGAGTATGGCATATGAGGCTACGACGTCCAGCATGAGAATGGAGGTGGAAGCAGTCACAGCGGCATTCCGTTGGTTAGAGGAGACCAATGCAACACACATTGTCTTCATCACGGACTCAAGGAATATGCTTAGTAAGGCGGAAAAAGGAATTTTTCGTGTGGATTGGCTCATCTCGGTGCGGAGGTTACAGATTGTAAGAATTGTATGGATTTGTTACCCTGGCCATGCTGGAATGCCGGGGGGGGGGGGGGGAATGAACAGACTGATAGGCTGGCAATGAATGCACCTCTTGGTGGTCGATTACCTATAGACAAGGGAGAGGTGGAGTTGCGCCTGTGAAACCAGGTGGAGAAGGTGGAGAAACAGACCGAGAACCCGTATATGGAAAGGATGAGATTGCGGAGGATTATAAGGGGTTCTGGTGGAATCTCAAAACAGAGAGGAAACACCTGGAGAACCTTGAATCAGATAGCGGTAGGAACGATTAGTAGTGTGACTCTTCGCTGACTGTTGAACGAGGGGAAGGAGCGCGTATGGGAATGTCATGAGTGCAGTGATGTCGATTCTTGACTCAACTCAGCTCAACTCAACTCAACTCAACTCAACTTAACTCAAATCAACTCAACTCGACTCAGCTCAGCTCATCTCAACTCAGCTCAGATCAACTCAACTCAACTCAGCTCAACTCATCTCAACTCAACTCAGCTCAACTCAACTCAACTCAGCTCAACTCAATTTAGCTCAACTCAACTCTAGCATAGTTGTCTTCCTCTGCCTCTTCTACCGTTCATCTTTCATGTAGTCTCGATATTCTCCAATTCCTTTCTTCTTCTAATACGATCATAGAACGCTTGCTTGTCCCTGTGTTATAAATGGACCTGTTGTATATGCTCCATGGCACATTGAACACACGATGATAGATACATATCTTGTGTAGGCCAATCGGAACTCATTGAGTGACGTGGTCAGTCTCATAGACCCATATCTTGGGTAGGCCAATCGGAACTCATTGAGTGACGTGGTCAGTCTCACATTGGTCGCCTTTACCACCCAGGATATTTCCTGGTACACAGTTTAAGCCTGGCACGACTCGGGAGCCTAGGTCAATTACAACAAGAGCGCCTGGATGGGGTTCCGAGCACGTGACCATCAGGTCGACAGGCAAGCGGGCTGGCGACAAGGCTACCGCATATACCACGTACCCACACATATTTACACACATATACACACATGTATACAAATATACACAAATATACACACATACACACACATATACACACATATACACACACGCACACATATATACACACATATACACAAACATATACAACTATACGCAAATATACACAAATATACACACATATACATAACTATACACACATATACACATATATAGACAAATATACACAAATATATACAAATAAACACACAAATACACACACATATACACACACACACACACACACACACATATATAATATATATATATATATATATATAATATATTATATATATATATATATACATATATATATAATATATATATACACACACACACATATACACAAATATATACAAATAAACAGTATATACACACACATATACACAAATAAACTCAAATATAACCTGCAAACATACACTCGCATAAACTTATATGGGAGCGGGGGACTTTGACGCCGGTAAATCCACTTTATTATCCAGAATGAGAGACTTGGATGTTAGCAATGGCACGACCAGACATGAGAGGCACATCGGGAGAATGAGGGGTCTCGTCAACCAACACGTCATTGACACTATTAGCCTCCTGACATCGATGTTTATGTTGGTGGAGGATCTGAGCACCTCGTGGACTTGTGCGGGGTGCAATGATGATACCCAACCAGATAATCAACTAACTAACAAACCAACCAACCAACCAACCAACCAACACAACTAACTAACTAACTAACTGACTAACTAACTAACTAACTAACTAACTAACTAACTAACTAACTAACTAACTAACTAACTAACTAACTAACTAACTAACTAACTAACTAACTAACTAACTAACTAGCTAACTAACTAACTAACTAACTAACTAATTAACTAACTAACTAACTAACTAACTAACTGACTAACTAAGTAACTAACTAACTAATTAACTAACTAACTAACTAACTAGCTAACTAAATAACTAACAAGCTACCTACCTAACAAACACACAAACAAACAAACTAATTAACGACTGACTGACTGACTAACATATATACGTATGCATATACATTATTACACACACGCTCATACACACACACACACACACACACACACACACACACACACACACACACACACACACACACACACACACACGAGCGCATACAACCACATACACATGTACACACAGAATATCAACTCGCGCTGCCAAGTGCAAGACCGTCTTTATTTTAAAAAACAAAAAATATCAAACCATCGAAAATGGATCTGTGTATGAAAAGCCTGCAGAACTCTGTGCCATCAAAGCACACACTCACATACACATGCACATGCACATGCACACACACACACACACACACACACACACACACACACACACCAACACGCACATACACCAATGCACACACACTTTCTCTCACACACATACTCAATCACACACACTTTCTCTCACACACATACTCAATCACACACACACTCAAACACGCACACCCACACAAACGCACTCGAACACACACATTCCTACACATAGACGTACACACACCCATAGACAGCCACACACATAAGCACACTTAACACACAAGCGCTCTTGCTGGGACGAAGTTATCATGTGTCATCTCGATAGGCGTGGGCGATCATATTTCGCCATCTCACACGATCACCAGAGTCGTGGATCAGCTCTGTGTTCTTGTCTCTAACTACCCTGTGGCCAAGCCATCCAGGTATTTACTTCTCTGCCTTCCCTTTGTTCTTTTCCCCTCAGTTTTGCTAGTTGTCACCAAGTTGCCCAGTTTATTTCTTCTCATAACGTACCCACATGTTCTTGACTCCCTACGTCTAATTTCTCTAATCAGTTTACGATCTTCATATGTGTCTTGTAGGACTTGCTCATTGGTTGTTATGTCTGTCCATGGTATTCTTTTGCATTTTTCTCAGAAACTACATTTCCACTGTCAATATATCTTTCTCAGTTTGTCTACTAATTGTCCACGCTTCACATCCATACATCAGAACTTCAACGCTCTTTTTCTCCAAGATAAGGCACTACAATATATGAACATCTATTCAAGACAATGCGCCGTCTCCAGGTTGTATTGCTTGGTTACGATATTCTAGGTAATCCATATGTCATCAATAATGGACAATGTTGGAACGAATAAATTCATTCACTCAATGGCTAGTTGGCCCGTTCGTTCATCTACCCACAAAAGAATTTACTCATGCACTTACTAGGTTTCAATCTCACTAACTCATTCGTTGTGTCCTCATTCACTAACTGATCTTCACCACCACCACCACCACCACCACCACCACCACCACCACCACCACCACCACCACCACCACCATCATCATCATCATCATCATCATCATCATCGTCATCATCATCATCGTCATCATCATCATCATCATAATCATCATCATCAACATCAATGCTGATAAACGTAGTTGGTCAAAGTCCGCTGTCTCACACGATCAATAGAGTCAAGGATTAGCTCTATGTACTTGTCTCAATTATACCACGCGGCCAAGCCATCCAATAATTATTTCTCTGTGTTCCCCTATCTCTTTGCCTTTCAATTTTGCCAGCTGTGGACAAGTGTTGAAATTGAAACCTCTATTTATCCAACGCCGGTCTCTCTGGCCGAGGGGTTACAACACTTTCTCCGTAATCCCGTTTATCACGCATAGTCTCGTAGCAGGGCGAGAGCTGGGAGCGGTTCGACCCCCGCTGGTGACTTGCGGGATAACTGAGCCGGCCGCTCAGAAAGCAATGGCTAACTACTGAGCGTAATCTTGCCAATAAATCAACATAAAGCTGAAAGATGCTGATGTTGACAGCGATGTCCCGTAAAGGATATGCAAAAAACATTTATCAACAGGGATTCGAACCTTAAGACTGCCAGTGGGATAGCTATAGCTTTCAATTTCTACGCTCCCAAGTATGTCTCTAGTCTCTAATTCTGTCTTCATTTACAGAAATTCGATCGCTTCACGGCCCAAAGACAACACTCTCAATGCCATTTCCGAAGCCTCAGTCATTATCATATCCAGCATGCCTTTTAATGTCCAATGTCCACCTTCTTGTCAGTCGACAGCAGCTTCTTTCTCCCAGAAGTCTTACTTTCCATAACTGTTCCTTTTAAACCACAGTGGCCATTAATATGGTTAAAGTATTTCATGTTCCACGACATTGCACTATTTATAAACCAGTTTTTCTTTGATGTGCAAATCTTGTAGAATGTTGGCTGTGCCTTTATCTTCTTCTAAATTTATAGTATACTAAGAATTTTTATGTCAAATTTGGTTATTTAAAATCACTTTCACCACACACCTGCTGTGTATATAAAAGTTATGGACGATAATGAAATATATTCATTCAAAACTTCAAAAGTCGAGGAATAGACAAGGAAATTGGAAATTCCCGATAACACGAGTTACAGCTGGGACGTTAATTTCAATATGTACATCAATATTGACAAAGTGTTTATTAATATACATACACATAAACACTCTATTCCCCCCCCCCCCTCTCTCTCTCTCTCTCCCCCCCTCTCTCTACCCGTCTTTCTTTCCGATCCCCCTCACTTCCCACATCTCTCTCAAAATCTCTCAATTTTTTTTTCGGTGTACTAATTTTCGCTTTATCTCTTTTTAACTGTACCGCTCTCTTTCTATCTCTCTCCTCTCTTCTGTGTCTTTCTCTCTGTTATCACTCTCTCCTCGTCTCTCTCAATCTCTTTCTCTCTTCCTTTCTCTCCTATCTCTCCGCCTTTTCTATCTCTCTCCGTTTCTCTTTCTCTCATCGTCTCTACCTTCTCTCCCACACGGTGTACCCCTATGTCTCTACCTGTCTCCCCTATATCTCATTTTTTCCCTTTCTTCTTCGCTCTCCTACACCCTCTGTCTCCCTCTCGAACCATGTCCCTGTCTCTCCGCCCCTCTCTGTCTCAGTCTCTCTCTCTCTCCATCCCCGTCTCCCTCTCTCCGTCTCCCACTCTCTCCGTTTCCTTTTCTCTCAGTCTCCATCTCTCTCCGTCTTCCTATCTCTCCGTCTCCTTCTCTCTCATTATCCTCCTCTCTCAGCTTCCCAATCTCCCAGTCTCCTCCTCTCTCAATCTCTCTATCTCCCCGGCTCCCTATATCTCTGTCCCCTTCTCTCTCAATCTCCCTCTCTCTCAGCTTCCGTATCTCTCCATCTCCGTCTCTCTCAATATCCCTCTCTCTCAGCCTCCTTATCTCTCCGTCTCCTTTTCTCTCAATCTCCATATCTCTCCAGTTTTGTGAGGATGCTCACGATAGTTGACAGTATATGTGTGTGTAAAGTGTGGGAGTTTGTATATATTAGTTTTAGTGATTATGTGAGGCAGCATGTATGTGTGAGTATTGTGTGGGTGGATGGGTGTGTGTGTATGTGTGGCTATGTGTATGTGTGTGTTTATATATGTGTGTATGTGGGTGCATGTCTATATGTGCATGAGCGAACGTGTGTGGATGTGTGTGTGCGCGCGTGTGTGTGTACATGTCTATATGTGTATGAGTGTGTAGTGTGTGTGTGTGCATGTCTATATGTATATGTGTGTATATGAGTGTGCATGTGCGTATATGTATGTATGTGTGTGTGTGCTTGTGTGTGCTTGTATGAGTATGTTTGTATGTGTTTATGTGAATGTACATGTGTGTGTGTGTGTGTGCGCGCGTGTGTGAATGTGTGTGTAAGTATGTGTGTATGGGTGTGTATGTATGTAGGTGTGTGTATGTGCGTGTGTATGTATGTGTATGTTCGTGTATGTATGTGCATATGTTTGTGTGTGTATGTGTGCATGCATGCAGTGTATGCGAGGGAGTGTGTATTTGTGTTTTATGCGAGGGTGTTTGCGTCTTATTTGTGAGGATGCCCACGATAATCATCAGTGTGTGTGTGTGTGTGTGTGTGTGTGTGTGTGTGTAAAGTGTTTGGGTTTGTTCATATTAGTTTAGTGATTATATGAGACAGCGTTCATGTGTCTAGATGGGTGGGTGTGTGTATTATGTCTATATGTGTGTCTATATGGGTGTATGTGTATATAAGGACGCAGTGCGGAGGTGCGAGAGAGCCACGTGCATCTCACAAGCGGAAAAAGCTCAACTGCAAGACCAGATAAATGAGCTAAAGAAGCAAATCATGCTGCTTCAAACACCAGCACCGACCAGAGACAATGAAACACTACTTGCTGAAATAAAGGAGATCCAGCAACATATCAAAATAGAGGTGGAGCACATAGCGGAGACGACAAAGAAAAATGAAGAGATCCTGCAAAGCAATCGAAGCAGAAAGAGAGATGCTAAGAACTGAAAGCGAGCTAACCCAAAACAAACCAGCAGAAGCCACGGAAAAGATCACAGAGAAGCCGTAAGATGAAATCCAACAAAAGACTGAGCCGGAACCGCAACCTAAGGCCAGCCGCCCAACCACGACGACCAAGAGGGAACCACTATCCCACCGGATCTCTGAAGGCGGCACAGAATACCCATTTCCTCTTACCCTGGAGGAGTGCCTAGAATCGATAAAATTGGATTAACTCAGGCACCAGGAATTCAGGAGGCGCTGGGAAGAGAAAGAAAAGAAGAAGCCGAAGAAACTCAGGAGATCGGTAGAATACCCACTACGACGGTGATGACACTATGATGGTGATGACGGATCCCGGCTACACGTACTATATAGAAGATCCTATGGATCCATGATCCCATGGCTGACCGCAGAGGAAGAAATCGAAAGGCAACATAAACTCAAAATCGAAAGTGAAAAAAGGCGCAAAGAGGAAAATGAAAACATCGAAAAGCTTCTATGGACAATACACAAAAAAAAGGAGGCAAGAAGACCAAATAAAAAGTCCTTATAAGGACTGCAACCAGTCAAGCCAGACGAGCCTGGAGCCTTCACTAACAAAAGAAACCACCAGAGGAGACGGGAACAAAGGACAGCCACCGACCAATCCCCTAGCTGACGTCACAGACACAAACGCTTACATAACCAGTCCGAGATAGGACTTACTCGTAAGAGCGCATAAGACAAAAACAGGGTAAAAATACCCACAAAAACCACGGATCTCAACAATAACCAAAGCTGAGGAGGTAGGTTAGACGAGACCGAATTTGGATTTGTGTTTGTTTGTTATAAAATTGGAATTAGAATGTGTATATGCGTGTTATATGTATGTATGTGTATGTGTGTATGTTTGTATGTGTATGTGTATGTACGTGTATGTGGTTCCATGTGTGTATGTGTGTTTGTATGTGTGCACGAGTGTCGATGTGAGTATGTGTGTATATATGTGTATGTGTGTGTAATTGTATGTGTTTATTTGTGTAATGTGTGTATGTGTTTATGTGTGTACATGTAAGTATGTATATATATGGGTGTGTACGTGTGTGTTTGTGTGTGTATATGTATGTATGTGCGTGTGTATAAGTGTGTGTGTATGTGTACGTGTGTGTATGCTCGCGTATGTATGTGTATATGCTTGTGTGGGTATGTGTTCATGCATGCAGTGAATGCGAGGGAGTGTGTAGTTGTATGTTACTGAGTGTGTGTATAACTGTGAGAGTTTGTGCAAATGATGTAAGTATGTATACAATTATGTATGAGTGCGTGTGTGTTTATACATGTGCGTTTGTATGCTTGTCTCATCAATGGTAATATGCATTGCTTACGTTTGCAAACTCCATTCGACACTTTTTTTTTCCTATGTGAATGTAACATGAACAATGTATGAATGAAAGGTAAGTAATTGGAAGGGCAGAATGTAAGACGGCCTGCGTGCCCAATATGTTACCCTTTGAAAATAAAGTTCGTTCGTTAGTTCGTTCATTCATTCGTTCGTTCGTTCCTTAGTTCCGTCTCCTTCTATTTCAATCTCACTCTCTCCCCGGTTCCCTATCTTACCGTCTCATTCGCTCTCAATCTCCCTATCTCTCCGTCTCCCCTTCTGTCCGTTCCTCTCTTTCCCCATCTCCATCTCTCCCTAGCTCTTCGTCCCTGTCTTTCCATCCCTTTCTGTCTCCGTTCCTCTCTCTCCCCCTCTCACGATCTCTCCGTATCATTCTCTTTCAGTCTCCTTTTCTTTCCGCCTCCCTCCCTCCCCGACTCACTATCTCTCCGTCTCTTTCTCTCTCAATCTCCCAATCTCTCTCCATCTCCCCCCTCTCCGTTCTTCCATGTCTCCGTCTCCTCTCTCTCCCCCTTTCTCTCTCTCCGTTTCATTCTCTCTTCCGTCTCTCTCTCTCTCTATCTCCCTCTTTCTCCATCCCTCTCTGTCTCCGTCTCCCCCTCTCCACGTCTCCCCCTCTCCACGTCTCCCTCTTTCTACGTCTCCCTCTCTCCATTATTCTCTTTTTATTAATATTATTTTTTATCCCCCCCCCCCCCACCCCCCATGTGAATGTATCATGCGTAATATGCATTGCTTATGCTTACAAAATCCATTTGACAATGTTTTTGTTCCTCCTATGTAAATGTAACATGACATTTGATGAATGAAAGATGAGTGATTGAAAGGGCCGAATGTAAGACGGGCCTGCGTGCCCAATTTGTTACCCTTTTAAAATAAAGTTCGTTCGTTCGTTCGTTCGTTCGTTCTCTGACTCCATCTCCATCTCTCTCCGTCTCCCTCGCTTCCCGTCTCCCTCGTTCCCCGTTTCCCTCTCTCCCTATCTCTCCACCCATTTCTGCCTCCACCTCTCCCTCTCGCTCCGTGCTTCTCTCCATCTCCCTCTCTCTCAATCCCTCTCTCTCTCTCCAGATCTCCATTTCTCCCCGTCACCTATTCTGTCTCCGTTTCCTCTCTCCATCTACCTCTCTCTCCTTCTCCCTCTATTTCTGTTTTCTTCTCCTTCCTATCCCCGTCTCTCTCCCAGTCTACCTTTGTCTCTGTCTGCCTCTCTCGCCGTCTTCCCGCGCTCTCTCTTCGTATCACTCTCTCTCACCATCTCGATGTATCTCCCCATCTCTCCGCCCTCCCCTTCTCTCTCTCTCTCTCTCTCTCGCGAGAGAGAGAGAGAGAGAGAGAGAGAGAGAGAGAGTATGTATGTATGAGTGAATATGTGTTAGTTGATTAGTGATTGTGAGTGGGTATGTGTATGTGTGACGGAGTGTATGTGGGCGCGTTATAACGTGGGTGTATGGCTGTGAGTGTTTGTGTAAATGATGATGGATTAATGTACGTGGGTGTGTTTGTGGATATGTAGGTATGTATGTATGTGTTTACGTATGTATGGTGAGTGTCTGCCTGCCTGTCTCATAACATGGTAATATACATTTTTATGTTCACACATCTGGGATAGCAATCAACTAATCGACGCCATGCGGGTAACAAACCCACGACGTTAACAACATGAGGCAGACGGCTTAGTCACATCGCCAGCCCCACCCAACCAAACATCCAACCATTCAACGAACCAACCAACCAACCAACCAACCAGCCAACCAATCAACCAACCAACAAATCAATCAACCATTTAACAAACGCACCAGACAACCAACAAACAAGGAAACCAACCAACAAGGCAACCAACCAACCAACCAGCAAGGCAACCAACCAAGCAGGCAACCAAACATACATGCAACCAACCAGCCATCTAACTAACAAATCAACCAGCCAACCAACCACAAACCAGGAAACCAACCAGACAACCAACCAACAAACCAGCCAACCAACTAACAAACCAACCAACCAACCAACAAGGAAACCAACCAACCAAAAAGGCAACCAACCAACCAGCTAGCGAGGCAACCAATAAACCAAAAAATTATGCATTCAACCATCCAATCAACTAACAAACCAACCAGCCAACCAACCAACAAGCCAGGAAACCAACCAACCAGCCAGTAAACCGGCAAACCAACTAACCTAGCAACAAACCACTCCTAGTTTAATCCACTCCTAGTTTAATCCACTCCTAGTTTAATCCACTCCTAGTTTAATCCACTCCTAGTTTAACCAACGTCTTGTTTAAGCACCTCCTTGTTTAACCGACTCCTTGTGGATCCAACTCCTTGTTTTACCCACACCATGTTTAACCCACTCCTTGTTTTACCCACACCATGTTTAACCAACTCCTTGTTTTACCCACACCATGTTTAACCCACTCCTTGTTTTACCCACACCATGTTTAACCAACTCCTTGTTTTACCCACACCATGTTTAACCCACTCCTTGTTTTACCCACACCATGTTTAACCCACTCCTTGTTTAACACGCTCTAGTTTAACCCACTCCTAGTTTAACCCACTCCTAGTTTAACCCACTCCTAGTTTAACCAACGTCTTGTTTAAGCACCTCCTTGTTTAACCGACTCCTTGTTTAACCGACTCCTTGTGGATCCAACTCCTTGTTTTACCCACACCATGTTTAACCCACTCCTTGTTTAACACGCTCTAGTTTAACACGCTCTAGTTTAACCAACTCCTTGTTTAACCGACTCCTTGTGGATCCAACTCCTTGTTTTACCCACACCATGTTTAACCCACTCCTTGTTTAACACGCTCTAGTTTAACCAACTCCTTGTTTAACACGCTCTAGTTTAACCAACTCCTTGTTTTACCCACACCATGTTTAACCCACTCCTTGTTTTACCCACACCATGTTTAACCCACTCCTTGTTTAACACGCTCTAGTTTAACCCACTCCTAGTTTAACCCACTCCTAGTTTAACCCACTCCTAGTTTAACCAACGTCTTGTTTAAGCACCTCCTTGTTTAACCGACTCCTTGTTTAACCGACTCCTTGTGGATCCAACTCCTTGTTTTACCCACACCATGTTTAACCCACTCCTTGTTTAACACGCTCTAGTTTAACACGCTCTAGTTTAACCGACTCCTTGTTTAACCGACTCCTTGTGGATCCAACTCCTTGTTTTACCCACACCATGTTTAACCCACTCCTTGTTTAACACGCTCTAGTTTAACCAACTCCTTGTTTAACACGCTCTAGTTTAACCAACTCCTTGTTTTACCCACACCATGTTTAACCAACTCCTTGTTTAACACGCTCTAGTTTAACCAACTCCTTGTTTAACACGCTCTAGTTTAACCAACTCCTTGTTTAACACGCTCTAGTTTAACCAACTCCTTGTTTAACACGCTCTAGTTTAACCAACTACTTGTTTAACACGCTCTAGTTTAACCAACTCCTTGTTTAACACGCTCTAGTTTAACCCACTCCTTGTTTAACACGCTCTAGTTTAACCAACTCCTTGTTTAACACGCTCTAGTTTAACCAACTCCTTGTTTAACACGCTCTAGTTTAACCAACTCCTTGTTTAACACGCTCTAGTTTAACCAACTCCTTGTTTAACACGCTCTAGTTTAACCAACTCCTTGTTTAACACGCTCTAGTTTAACCAACTCCTTGTTTAACACGCTCTAGTTTAACCCACTCCTTGTTTAACACGCTCTAGTTTAACCAACTCCTTGTTTAACACGCTCTAGTTTAACCAACTCCTTGTTTTACCCACACCATGTTTAACCAACTCCTTGTTTTACCCACACCATGTTTAACCCACTCCTTGTTTAACACGCTCTAGTTTAACCCACTCCTAGTTTAACACGCTCTAGTTTAACCCACTCCTTGTTTAACACGCTCTAGTTTAACCAACTCCTTGTTTAACACGCTCTAGTTTAACCAACTCCTTGTTTTACCCACACCATGTTTAACCAACTCCTTGTTTTACCCACACCATGTTTAACCAACTCCTTGTTTAACACGCTCTAGTTTAACCAACTCCTTGTTTAACACGCTCTAGTTTAACCAACTCCTTGTTTAACACGCTCTAGTATAACCAACTCCTTGTTTAACACGCTCTAGTTTAACCAACTCCTTGTTAACACGCTCTAGTTTAACCAACTCCTTGTTTAACACGCTCTAGTTTAACCCACTCCTTGTTTAAACACGCTCTAGTTTACCAACTCCTTGTTTAACACGCTCTAGTTTAACCAACTCCTAGTTTAACACGCTCTAGTTTAACCCACTCCTTGTTTAACACGCTCTAGTTTAACCAACTCCTTGTTTAACACGCTCTAGTTTAACCAACTCCTTGTTTTACCCACACCATGTTTAACCAACTCCTTGTTTTACCCACACATGTTTAACCAACTCCTTGTTTAACACGCTCTAGTTTAACCAACTCCTTGTTTAACACGCTCTAGTTTAACCAACTCCTTGTTTAACACGCTCTAGTTTAACCCACTCCTTGTTTAACACGCTCTAGTTTAACCAACTCCTTGTTTAACACTCTCTAGTTTAACCAACTCCTTGTTTTACCCACACCATGTTTAACCCACTCCTTGTTTTACCCACACCATGTTTAACCCACTCTTTGTTTAACACGCTCTAGTTTAACCCACTCCTAGTTTAACCCACTCCTAGTTTAACCCACTCCTTGTTTAACCAACGTCTTGTTTAAGCACCTCCTTGTTTAACCGACTCCTTGTTTAACCGACTCCTTGTGGATCAACTCCTTGTTTTACCCACACCATGTTAACCCACTCCTTGTTTAACACGCTCTAGTTTAACCAACTCCTTGTTTAACACGCTCTAGTTTAACCAACTCCTTGTTTAACACGCTCTAGTTTAACCAACTCCTTGTTTAACCACAGCTCTAGTTTAACCAACTCCTTGTTTACCCACACCATGTTTAACCCACTCTTGTTTAACCACGCTCTAGTTTAAACACGCTCTAGTTTTAACCCACTCCTTGTTTAACACGCTCTATGTTTAACCAACTCCTTGTTTACCACACCATGTTTAACCAACTCCTTGTTTAACACGCTCTAGTTTAACCAACTCCTTGTTTAACACGCTCTAGTTTAACCAACTCCTTGTTTAACACGCTCTAGTTTAACCACTCCTTGTTTAACACGCTCTAGTTTAACCAACTCCTTGTTTAACACGCTCTAGTTTAATCAACTCCTTGTTTAACCACGCTCTAGTTTAACCAACTCCTTGTTTAACACGCTCTAGTTTAACCAACTCCTTGTTTAACACGCTCTAGTTTAACCCACTCCTTGTTTAACACGCTCTAGTTTAACCCACTCCTTGTTTAACACGCTCTAGTTTAACCAACTCCTTGTTTAACACGCTCTAGTTTAACCAACTCCTTGTTTTACCCACACCATGTTTAACCAACTCCTTGTTTAACACGCTCTAGTTTAACACGCTCTAGTTTAACCAACTCCTTGTTTAACACGCTCTAGTTTAACCAACTCCTTGTTTAACACGCTCTAGTTTAACCAACTCCTTGTTTAACACGCTCTAGTTTAACCAACTCCTTGTTTTACCCACACCATGTTTAACCCACTCCTTGTTTAACACGCTCTAGTTTAACACGCTCTAGTTTAACCCACTCCTTGTTTAACACGCTCTAGTTTAACCAACTCCTTGTTTTACCCACACCATGTTTAACCAACTCCTTGTTTAACACGCTCTAGTTTAACACGCTCTAGTTTAACCAACTCCTTGTTTAACACGCTCTAGTTTAACCAACTCCTTGTTTAACACGCTCTAGTTTAACCAACTCCTTGTTTAACACGCTCTAGTTTAACCCACTCCTTGTTTAACACGCTCTAGTTTAACCAACTCCTTGTTTAACACGCTCTAGTTTAACCCACTCCTTGTTTAACACGCTCTAGTTTAACCAACTCCTTGTTTAACACGCTCTAGTTTAACCCACTCCTTGTTTAACACGCTCTAGTTTAACCCACTCCTTGTTTAACACGCTCTAGTTTAACCAACTCCTTGTTTAACATGCTCTAGTTTAACCAACTCCTTGTTTAACACGCTCTAGTTTAACCAACTCCTTGTTTAACACGCTCTAGTTTAACCAACTCCTTGTTTAACACGCTCTAGTTTAACCAACTCCTTGTTTAACACGCTCTAGTTTAACCAACTCCTTGTTTAACACGCTCTAGTTTAACCAACTCCTTGTTTAACACGCTCTAGTTTAACCAACTCCTTGTTTAACACGCTCTAGTTTAACCAACTCCTTGTTTAACACGCTCTAGTTTAACCCACTCCTTGTTTAACACGCTCTAGTTTAACCAACTCCTTGTTTAACACGCTCTAGTTTAACACGTTCTCGTTTAACCCACTCCTAGTTTAACCGGCTCCTGGTTGATCCCACTCATTGTTTACCAGGGTATTGTTTTCCTTCAAAGCAAGCCGGTTCGCCTATATGAATATCAAGAAGTTTAAGATCACGAAACAATTCCCCCCAGGTAGCGTCATTTCTGACCAGCAGAACCCTAGCAATGTCTTCTCTCTAACAACGGAGTTTACTGATACAGGTAATAATTCAGTAGCACCATACACACAGCGTGATCAAAGCCTAGACAATGAGAAGACAACAGAAGAGATGCAAACAACACAGCTTAATTATATACAAAAAATTTCCGTCTGGTCCTCATAACATAGCCATAATAACAATGGATCAACTTTTTGAAATTGATGTTTTTCTTGCTATTGTTATTCATCAAATTCATCAACTTCAGTGTCACAATCAATTATAACACACTCGGTGTTATTTGTATTCTTTCTGGACTATATTGTACCTATTTTTATGGTTATTAATGTTATTGTTGTCATCAATCTTTCTCATCATTATCAACATCATCATCACCATCAACATCACCATCACCACCATCACTACCACTATCACCATCACTACTACTACCATCACAACTATCATCATCATTACACCACCACCACTATCACCATCACCACAACCACCATCACAACTATCATCACCATAATCAACACCACCATTATCATCATCATCATTATCATCGTCGTCATCATCATCATCATCATCAACACCTTGACTATCGTCATCATTATCATCATCATCATCATCACCTTCATCACCATCTTCCTCTTCTTCTCCCCTCCGCCCACCTCCTCCTCGTCCACCTCCTCCAAACTCTCATTACCTCACCTTCTCAACCCCAACCTCAAAACCTATAAACCGAATTCCTTAAAAAAAAACTTGTCACTATCTATCTCTACCACAATTCTCATACACCGCGATAATCCCATCACCTACAAGCATCCTTAATCCCGCAATCAACGCATCCCTCTCATAAACGTCCCCACATCCTTCTACCCAGCGCCAATTCAATCAGACGAACAAGCTCATGTTTCCCTGTCAAATTCTATGATGCCTGATACTCATTGATCACTTCATTGTCTTTTGCTTTGAGGGATTTCAGATGTTTTTGTCATATCCATTCAGGACGTTGCAGCCAACATCAGCATTTTTCAGCTGGCAAGATTACGCTCAGTAGTTTGCCATTGCTTTCTGAGCGACCGGCTCAAATACCCCATAAGTTACCAAGGCGGCGAGAGCCGCTACCGATTCTCGCGCAGGTTACGTTAATGACGAGAATATACGGGATTACGGAGAAAGACGTTAATCCCTAGGCCAGGGAGCGCGGTGGATTTAAGATACTTGCTCTCAAACTCACTCTCCGGTTGGCTTTACGAGAAGGACTTTGATATCCCCAGGAATGGATTCGACCCGGAAGGGCTATACGGGTACATCATGGTGTCATCCTTAACGGATGGATGCCACTGGCTGCCTTCTTCTTTTTCTTCTTCTTCTTCTTCTTCTTCTTCTTCTTCTTCTTCTTCTTCTTCTTCTTCTTCTTCTTCTTCTTCTTCTTCTTCTTCTTCTTCTTCTTCTTCTTCTCCTTCACTTCTTCGTCTTTGTTATCATCATCATCATTATCATCATCATCATCATAACCACATCCACCATTATCAAAATCATCATCATCACCATCATCATAGTCGCCAATTCCACCACCATTATTATCATCATCATCTTCTTCTTCTCCTCCTCCTCTTCCTCCTCCTCCTCCGCCAATCTCTCATTCCCAAACCTTCTCAACCCCAATCTCAAAACATGTAAATCGAATTCCTTCAAAACATGTCACTATCTTTTCCACAATTCTCATGGACCGCGACACTGCCATCACCAACAATCATGATTAATCCCACAGATATAAAATCAACGCAACCCCCCCCCCCCCCCCCCCTTCTCCCCACAGCCTTTTACCCCGCGCCTGTACACCAGACGAATAAGCTCATGTCTCCTATAACATTCTATGACGCCTGATACTCCTTGATCACTTCATTGTCTTTTGCTTTGAGGGATTTCAGATACTTGCTCTCAAACTTACTCTCCGGCTGGCTATATGAGAAGGACTTTGATATCCCCAGGAATGGACTCGACCCGGAAGGGCTATACGGGTACATCATAGTGTCATCCTTGACGGCTGGATGCCACTGGTTGCCATGGTAACTCTGATAACTATCGGACATTGGGTAGTCTAGGCTGGTCATTCCCATGACGCTGCCGGGAGAGATCGGGTACTTCCCTTGGAGGTGCTGATGGACGGAGTCGCCAATGAGGTCCGGATCGATGTCCATGGCCAGGAACCTCTTGTAGTTGCCCGATTCTGTCATGTGGTCCGGGATGGCGTCATCGGGGAGGGAGGTCAGGCCGTGGTCGGTCAGGCTGTAGCGGTGCGTGGTGTCCTTCATCGGAGTGGGTGCCACCGGGTTGACCTTTGAGAAGGTGACGTAGCGTTGGCTGTCGCAAAGAGGCCCTAATATGTCAACAGGAAAAATAAAATATTAATAAATAAGTAAGATTAGTTATGTAATATCTACCAACATATGTAGATAATAATAATAATAATAATAATAATAATAATAATAATAATAATAATAATAATAATAATAAGTCTTTATTTTCAAAGGGTTAAGAATTGGGCACGCAGGCCCGTCTGACATTCTGCCCTTCTTCTCTATTTCCTCTCATACATTCTTTCATTCAACATCACTTATGAAGCAACTTTTGACAACAAAAGAACATTAAAACGCATGAAAAATAATCAATAACAAATGACTCACTGAGGCAGTGTTTAACATGGGCATTATAAATACCTAAGGAGGGTGTAACGTGCCATACATAAGGGAATGTTTTTCGGCTAGTTGTCGTTTGAGATAAGTTACCATTATTGTCTTTTTTGTGTTGTTTGTTATGGGGGCATGTAGTCTGTACTAAGGTAGTGTTCAAACAGGTTGCGAATGTATGTATCATGATTGGTGGTGTCTTTGATTTCTTGTGGAAGATTGTTCCGCAACTGAGCGGCAGAGTATGCTAAGCTTGTTTTATATAAGTCTATCCTAGGTTTAGGGACATGAAGTATATTTAGTCGTTCGCTATGTCTAGCGTTATATTTAAACAATGGCCAAAGGTAGCTTGGAGCATTTTGAAATAGGATTTTGTGAATTAGTTTGGTCTTATTAAAAAGCAGGCGCTTGTGGAGTGACAGTAACCGGAGACGTTTATATAGGTTAGAATTGTCGGTAAGCTTTTCACCATTAATTAAACGCACTGCCCTTTTCTGGAGTGAATATAGGCGTTTTGTTATTAATTTGGAGCATCCATATAGACAGAAGGAGGCATGTAGATAGACAGAAGGAGGCAGACAGACGGAGAAAGGCATACAGACAGACAGATACACACGGATACAGACAGACGAAGACAGACCGACAGACGGAGACAGACAGACATACACACAGACAGACGGTGATAGACAGACAGACAGACAGACAGACAGACAGACAGACAGTTTGTACATTCGTACAGGTATACATACCCACACATTTTTGTTTTGCATATCCTTTACAGGACATCGCTGTCAACACCAGCATCTTTCATCTGTATGTTGATATCTTGGCAAAATTACGCTCAGTAGTTTGCCATTGCTTTCTGAGCGGCAGGCTCACATACCCCGTAAGTTACCGATGCGATTCGAACCACTGCTGATTCTCACCGTCATCACGTTACCCACGAGAGTATACGAGATTACGGAGAAGAGTCATAACCTCTAAGCCACGAAGCCGGCACCCACACATTACACACCCACACACACACACACACACATAAACATACATACATATACGTCCAATACAGACACAGCTACAATGTACAGTAAGCTGATATATACACACACATCACATCACACACATATACGTACAGATGCACTGGCACACACACACACACACACACACGCGCGCGCACACACACACACACACACACTGCCAGTATGTACAGGTGGCTGGCTTACATACACACACACATCTCAACAACCGTACACACACCTAAAGACACACACAGCCACATTGGCACACACACGCATCACACACCTAAACACTCATACACACACACCTAAACACATGTATACACACACAGCAACACTAGCACACACACGCAGTCCGTTACCCTGCCGGAGTGCCTGGCTCTCATTATTCTGCCTGGACAACGACTGGGTCGTGTTGGAGCTACTGGTCACCGCCATCTCCAGGGCGTTCCTCTGTGTGGACTTCAGCCTAGCCGCCTCCTGGCGCTTCTCCTTTTCTCGCTTTCTCCGCACCCGGCACATGACACAGACGGAGACAGTGCCGCAAGTCAGCAAGACGCCGCCAACAGCTCCCGCCACGATAATGTACATGGGGACTACTTGAGAGTCGCTGCCAGAGTCTGGGGAACGCGTTAAATGTAATCATTATATTACGGCAGCAGAGATCTAGACAGGCGTAAGATGTGCACAAGATCTTTGACTTCCAGAAGGCAACATAATTGGGATTGGGCGAGCCTGGATTTTCGCTTTGGTTCGAATGGGGTTATTTATAGTTGGCTTGTTAATTTTAAAGTATGTATACGTTTTTTTTTTCTGTGTTGTTCGCTTTTCATTTTGTGTATGCATGTCGTTACTTCACCAGTTGAGCAAGAGGTGAAGAAAAGACACTGGTTTTAGATAGGAAATAGTTGGGACAATCTGAGAAAAGTATAGAGAGTAAGGTCTTTATCTGGAACTCAAAAGGCAAACAAATTAGAGGAAGACTCCTCAATATGCGGAGAAGAGAAGTAGATGTGGACATGAATAATATGGGGGGGGGGGGGACATGGGCAGAGCTGCCTGGGTGGCTGAGGGTAGGATGGATTAGAGTGAGTTGGTTTAAGACCTTCTCCCAGAGGAGGATATAGCGAGAGAGAGAGAGAGAGAGAGAGAGAGAGAGAGAGAGAGAGAGAGAAAGAGAGAGAGGATGAAAGAGGGAGGGGGAAGAGGGAGGGGCAGAGGAGGGAGGTGGATAGAGAGAACCAGAGACAGAAGGTGAGGGGAAAGAGTTAGGGGGAGAAGACGAGAGATGCAGAGAGGGGAAGAGAAGAGGGAGGGGTTAGAGGGAGGGGAAAGAGGGAGAGGAGAGAGATAGAGAGAGAGAGAGAGAACAAGAGATACGAAGGATGGGGAAAGAAGGACTTGTAAAGGAGAGAGATGGAGCGTGATAGAGGAGGAGAGGAGAGAGAAGGAGAGAAAGAGGAAGAAAGTGACAAGCAGACAAACAGACAGATCGACGGACAGGCAGCCAGACTGACAGACAGCTAGGTAAGTAGGTAGTTAGGGTCGTAGGTAGTCAATTAGGTAGACAAAACAGACAGACAGACAGATAGACAGACAGACATATATCTGATAGACAGACAGGCAGAGAGACGGGCAGACAGAAAGACAGACAGACAGACAGACATATATCTGATAGACAGACAGGCAGAGAGACGGGCAGACAGAAAGACAGACAGACAGGCAGACTGACAGACTGACTGACTGACAGACATACAGACAGACAGACAGACCGAGCGATCAACCGACCGGTAGGTAGGTAGGTAGGTAGATAGATAGATAGATAGTAGGTAGGTAGGTAGATAGATAGATAGATAGATAGATAGATAGATAGATGGATAGATAGATAGATAGATAGATAGATAGATAGATAGATAGATAGATAGATAGATAGGTAGATAGATAGATAGATAGATAGATTCTAGAAAGTTCCTACTTATAGCTCATCCTACCGACCGTCGGTCGGTCGGTCGGTCAGTTCCTACTTAATCCCTTCCTATTCTAGACAATTCCTACTTTTAGCTCCTACTATTCTAGACACACCCTACTTTTAGCTACTACTATTCTAGACAGTTCCTTTTTAAGCTCTATCTATTCTAGACGGTTCCTTCGTAAGCTCCTTCTTTTCTAGACAGTTCCTTCTTAATTTCTTCTTAATCTAGACAGTTCCTTCTTAATGTCCTACAATTCGACAGTTCCTTATTAAGCTCCTTTTTTGTAGATAGGTCCTTCGTAAGCTCCTTCTATTCTAGACAGTTCCTACTTAGGCTCCTCCTATTCTAGACAGTTCCAACTTAAGCTCTTTCTAGTCTAATCAGTTTCTGCTTAAGCTCATTATATCCTATACAGTTTCTACGCGAGTGAGTCAATAAGTAAGTCACACAGGTCTGTGGGATGGCAGGTAAATTTTGTTGGTGTTTTCTACAGGTGTCATTAGGTGACAGCAACATCGAACTTGATATTCCCGTTCGTCAGGTGGCGCTAGGTGTCTCATGCGCATGCGCATGCGCAGCGCATAAACAAAATGGCGACTGTACTTACGGAATGTACAACCAAAGAGCAACGTGCTGTTGTGTGTGTTTCTTTGTGGGCAAAAAGACTGCCTGCGAAGGACATTCATAAGGAAATGCTTCCTGTTTATGCTGACCACCAGCCCGAATAAAAGCGTGATTCAATGCAATGGAAACATCCTTCTTCACCTTGTGTCCAAAAATTCAAGGTTACGCCATCAGCAGGGAAGCTTTATGCTGACAGTGTTCTGGGATTGTCAAGGAGTGTTTTTAGCCAATTTCAAGAAGAAAGGTGACAATGTGAATTCTGAATCGTACTGTGAAGTTCTATCGATGCTTCATGATGCAATTCGAAGAAAACGTCCAGGACTGCTGACTAGAGGAGTGTTGCTTCTTCATGACAATGCCAGGCCACATACGGCTCGATTAATTAAGGAGAAAATTAACCAACTAAGGTGGGAAGTTCTGGAACATCCACCTTATAGCCCCGACCTAGCCCCTAGTGATTTCCACCTTTTTGGTCCACTGAAAACCCACCTTAGCGGGAGACATTTCGCGAATGACGCCGAAGTTGAATGTGAAGTGAAAACATGGTTTAGACAACAGAGCACGCAATTCTATGCAGCCGGTTTGGGAGGACTTATTAAACGATGGGATAAGTGCACCGATGTTAGTGGAAATTATGTTGAGAAATAAAGGGATAATGTATGTATAAAAATAAACTAGTTTCGAGTTGTTATCATATTTAGTTATTTTTCTACAGCCATTTGTGACTTACTTATTGACTTCCCTAGCACTTAAGGCCTTTCTATTCTAGATAATCGCTCCATGAGCTCATTCTACCTTTAACCACTTTACATTCCAACCAGTCCTGTTATCTACCCCTAGATCAATACTATAACCACTTTAGAATAACAACAGCCATCCAAAAATAATCATAAGCAAACAACATAATACCAGAAGCTCACATACAGAAATATGTGCTATTTACCATCCACATTATTGCGCGGAGTAATACCATTTCCTCCTCCTCCATCTCCTCCCCCTCCTCTTTTGGCAACCTCATCTACATCATTTCTGCTCCCGATTCCGCCTATGGAGCCACGCCCTTTTGCAGGTCGGATTCTCTTACAGCCCTTCTCATCACTGCGGTCCCTGCAGTTGTCTACGCCATTACACAAGAGGCTGGCGGGGAAGCACACGTTCCCGCACTGGAACTCCAGCGAGCTGCATTCTCCTGTGGAGTGTGAAATGATTACGTGAGATTAATGTGAGCGTCAGTGTACAATTTGAAAGGTTTTAGAGTTCAATGGATAATGGTGGGAGGCAGGGGGAAACATACACACATGCAAATAGAAATGTAGACAAAGTCTACTGATGTGGGAGAAAAAATATGACTGTCACATTGAAAACAGCGGTGTTTGAGGACCAAAGAAGAATAGGAAAAAGAAGAAGAAGAAGAAGAAGAAGAAGAAGAAGAAGAAGAAGAAGAACAACAACAACAACAACAACACAACAACAACAAACTAAATGGCATTGCCCCAATAGGTGCGATTCTAAGCGCCCTGGCTATACAACATCATCCTAATCAACAGCAACAACAACCAGAGCAACAGCAACAGCAGCAAACCCAGTAGTCACGTGTAATCGTAACTGATTAAATGCCATGGGATGATTAATCATCTTAATCAAATCCTCGTATCTGCCATGGGCTTATATACAATAGTTGTCCCTATGCAACCGCCTTTAAATCGATTCATAATACAGTGTGACTGCTACCATAATAATAACTTTGAAGTCATAACTGTAATGAGGGTTACTTCCTATTTTCCGCCATCCATTTTTGTTTGTTGAAATCTACATTTTTGTTTGTTGAATCCTACATGTTTGTTTGTTGAATCCTACATGTTTGTTTGTTGAAACCTACATTTTTATTTGTTGAAACCTACATTTTTGTTTGTTGAAACCTACATTTTTGTTTGTTGAAACCTACATTTTTGTTTGTTGAATCCTACATTTTTGTTTGTTGAAACCTACATTTTTGTTTGTTGAAACCTACATGTTTGTTTTACTCCGAATCTGTTAAAATGTTGTGGGTGCCGGCCGTTCAGAGAGCACGGCCAAACTACTGAACGTAAATTTGCCAAGCGATCACAAAACAGAAAAAAAAAAAATCCAGAGGTTGACTGCGCCATCCTGTAAATCATATACAACTAACTGATTTCACTGAATCTGTTAGGTATCGCGTTACCCACACTTGAGTCTGACGTGCCCGTTACATACCAACAAAAGAAAAGAATGATCAAATCAGTCAGAAAGCCACCAAAACCTGCTCAAGATGACTACTATGTTATGGACAGACCAGAACAGGTAATTCTTCTGCACCTCAGAACAGGACACAATAGATTGCGCAACTATATGCATCCAACATTCAAGATCTGTGACTCAGCCAAGTGTACATGTGGATTGGCGTCGCAGACAGCAAATCACATACTCCAAGACTGCCCAAAATGCGACATATCTAGGTAAACCTTCTGGCCTACAGAAGCAACAGGTAAAGATAAACTCTATGGACCCCTGAGTGAACTAAAACGGACTGTTAAATTCATACAAGAGACAACATTGCATTTATAGACATATTTCAAGCGAACTACTCCAAGACTGCCCAAAATGCGACATATCTAGGTAAACCTTCTGGCCTACAGAAGCAACAGGTAAAGATAAACTCTATGGACCCCTGAGTGAACTAAAACGGACTGTTAAATTCATACAAGAGACAACATTGCATTTATAGACATATTTCAAGCGAACTAAAGAAGAAGGACTTAACCCCCACTTTGCGGCTCTTACCTCTCCTCACAAGAGTGTACGTGAGCCTGAGGCTAGGCTTGTTGCTGAGCGAGCTTCCATACAGCCTCACAAACACCCGATTGCTGTCCGAGAAGATGTCAATCACTTCGTTCTGACTTCGACAGAACGCTTCCTTGACCGCGCTGTCCAGTGTGGTCCGTTCATACACCGTGATGTTGTGCAAGTCGCAACGTTTCCGGTGCTTCATCTCCAGTTCCGATGACCTCAGGTGTATCTGCAAGAGAAAGGAACATCATTTGGGTTTTGGAGAGGCAGATCAGCCTAATTTACCTCTTAATTAGTTTCATTTTCGTGCCAGGGCATGCGGGTGTACAAGGAAATGTGCAGGCTGACAGGCTTGCAGGTAAGGCTACTGAGGAGGGCGGACGATCCATGAACCAACCTGATATACTGAATGCTCTACAAGAAGTGATACTTTTGCGAGAGCCAAGTGACGACTGTGAATCTATAACCATGGTCAGTAGGCGAGAACAGCAAGTTAAAAGAGGTGTGGCCGGATAAGAACAGTATGCAGGAAGCCAAAGAAGATTAATAAACCAACACAGAACTGGTGACGAGAGCAGCTACTCGCTGCGGGAATTGCTGAGGAGGGGATCCGAGCAGTTATGGACTGAATGGTTCGATGTGCAGTGAGGATGATCTGTTGGCTAACTAAATGTCCATTGTATGGGAAACCAACGCAAGGCAATCTGCTACCAAATCGCCCGCAGTTTCGAATGCGGTTAGCAATATTATGAATTGCGTCCGTAACACCTTGGACACCGAGCCGGTATGGAAAACATACTGACCAAACTTTCTTATGAACATGAAGCGTGGGCAATGAGCAGACAGGTTGAAAACATCTAATGGCTGTGGAAATGTGGTGTCTGAGGAAAATGCAAAGAACACGACGGACAGTCCGAAAGACTAATAACCAAGTCCTACAAGAAACAAATGACAACCTTAAACTGATTAGAGACATTAGACGTAGACAGTCAGGATATTATGGGTACGTTTTCAGAAGGAAAACAAAACAGGAGAACTTGGTGACAACTGGCAAGACTGAGGTGGAAAAGAAAAATGGGAAGGGAGAGAAGTAAATATCTAGATGGTTTGGCCACATGGCATAACCGAGACAAAAACACAGAGCTGGTCCACGACTCTTCTCCTGGTTCCATGTAGGGTGTCTAGTTGGTCATGCTTCCAAGTACAACTGTTTCTACCTCGAGGCGCCGCCGGAGGTGACAGGTTCGAATCCCGGTTGGTAACTATAGCTTACAATTTTTTATGTTCTTTAGAAAGCATGCTGAGGAAGGTGAGGAAAGGCAAGCTTCGGGCAGAGTGGCTTGCTTCGCTTCGGAGGTCACGGGTGGCAAGCATCGTCTGGACCTTTTCTCCGGGGCATGTCGGTGTGCTGGGGAATGAACAGGCGGACATATTGGCTGGCTCTGCAGAACTTGGTGGAGTATTGATGCATGACAAGGCAAACGTGGTTGCGGCCTTGTGGGAGCACGTGTACACATCGGAGGAGCAAATGGATCACCATGGTCTGGCAAGAATGAGATAGCGTGGAGTGACGAGGGGATCTGGCCGACGCTCGACGCTCAGGGGAAAGGCGAGACGGACATATAATCAGATTGCTACTGGTACTATCGGTGTTGGAACTCTTCGCTGGCTGCTGAAGATGGGGACTGAGCGCTTATGGGAATGCCCCGAATGCTGTGATGTCGGTTCCTAAATCAATCAATCAATCAATCAATCAATCAATCAATCAATCATGTTCTCTAGTGCGTCCTCTAGTCTCTAATTCTTTCTTCTACCATTGTGAGTGCTGAACAATAGATGTGTTTATTTATGAACTATACAAGATCTTGAGGGCGTCAATACAACAGGAATGAAGAGACAGTAGTGAGGTTAAGTAGGAGAATAACAGATTGCGCTAGCAGTAAAGGGAATTGCAGGTTCGGGGTGGTTTAGAAATAGAGTATGGAAATGAAGAAGAAGAAGAAAATAAGATGAGTATACAATTAAAAGAAGTTAAATAGCAATTATCAATTTGAAGGCGGAGGAGATGGTAATAATGATGGTCATGGTAATGATGATAGTGAAGAAGAGGAAGAAGAAGAAGAAGAAGAAGAAGAAGAAGAAGAAGAAGAAGAAGAAGAAGAAGAAGAAGAAGAAGAAGAAGAAGAAGAAGAAGAAGAAGAAGAAGAAGAAGAAGAGAAGGAAGAAAAGGAAAAGAAAAGGAAGAAGAAGAGGAAGAAGAAGAGAAAGAGGAAGAAGAAGAGAAAGAGGAAGAAGAGGAAGATGAAAAGAAGAAGAAGAAGAAGAAGAAGAAGAAGAAGAAGAAGAAGAAGAAGAAGAAGAAGAGAAGAAGAAGAAGAAGAAGAAGAAGAAGAAGAAGAAGAAGAAGAAGAAGAAGAAGAAGAAGAAGAAGAAAAGGAAAAGGAAAGGAAGAAGAAGAGGAAGAAGAAGAGGAAGAGGAAGAAGAGGAAGATGAAGAAGAGGAAGAGGAAGAAGAGGAAGAAGAAGAGGAAGATGAAGGGGAAGAAGAAGAGAAAGATGATGAAGAAGAAGAAGAAGAAGAAGAAGAAGAAGAAGAAGAAGAAGAAGAAGAAGAAGAAGAAGAAGAAGAAGAAGAAGAAGAAGAAGAAGAAGAAGAAGAAGAAGAAGAAGAAGAATTGTAGATGAATTACAGTCCAGCAGATTATCTACACTGTAGAGATCAAAGACAGACTGCACTCACCCGATATCCCTTATCGGAATAAATTTCCCAAGTGCAGTCCAACGTTTGGCCTTTGGCAATAGATGGGTCGTCAATATTGGCAAGAACTGGCACGTCAGTGGATGAAATGAAACCATCTGCCTCGTCGTTGGTTAGTTTTACGGGGATTCGACACGCCTCTGGGCTCACTGGGAACGAAACACCAAATATGGTCAACATTATCATATAGTAGGGAATTTGCAAAGCGTCGCTTTCACCACAGCCTTGCCAGGAATACTAAGTCATGTTTGTCATACACACTGTGTCTGAAGTGTCCCATATCCATCTTTGAGGTGGTCTATGGTTGATCTTGTCTGGTTGGTCGTCTATGGTTGGTGTTCTATGATTGGTCGTCTGTGATTGATCGTTTATGGTTGGTCGTCTATGATTGGTGGTAAATGATTGATCGTCTGTTGTTGATGCTCTCTGATTGATCGTCTGTGATTGGTAGTCAAAGATTAATCGTATATGGTAGCTCGTCTGTGATTGGTCCTTTTTGGCTGGTCATCTATGATTGGTCGACTGTGGTTGGTCGCTTATGGTTGGTCGTCTGTGGTTCGTCGTCTATATTTGGTCCTCTTTGGCTGATACGTGTGGTTTGGCGTCTATGATTGGTCCTTTATGGCAGGTCGTCGATGACTGGTCGTCTAATGATTCCTTCGGAAAACTAAAAGCTGGGCAAATGGGACATAGGTTCGTGTCATGGTGTGATCCTTTTGGATTTTCACAAAATAAGAAACCAAAATGGCATACACCCCCCCCCCTTCCCACTCACCCTTGATAATGGGGTAGTGGATCAGTCTCCTGGTCTTCACAGAGATGGGTAAAGAAACTTGCAGACTGGTGCCCACACACACACACACACACACACTCACACACACACACACACACACCACACACACACACACACACACACGACATCGTATATACGAGGTCAGCTTGATTAAAGGATTAAACGCTCTCCCTCTTAAACTTCCCGTGCGTCTATGGCAGGGGAGGGGATTCATACCACAAATTGACACTACATTCACAATACCACAAATTCAAATATCCACAGACATACATTGACAGTCGCTTACCTCTGTCATCAGCAGGTCCGTCATTCTGTGCTGTGAACAAAGTGATACGACATCGTTGACAAGCAACAGACCGCATATATGCCATATTTCTGTTTACTTATCTACATGCCTATTTATCTACATGTTAGAATACCGACTTACCCAACAACATACCCACCTAGCTATCCATATATTTATACATCCAGTCGTCCATCCATCCGTTTTTATGTCAATCCTTTCGTTTTTCTGTCTTACTGTTTGTCTGTCTGTCAGTCGGTCGGTCGGTCGGTCAATCGGTTTGTCTTGTCTGATAGTCCGTCCGTCCGTCCGTCTGTCTGTCTGTCTGACTGCATGCCTGCCTGCCTGCCTGCCTGCCTGTCTGTCTGTCTGTCTGTCTGTCTGTCTGTCATGCTTGCCGTCCATCTCTCAATCTGTCTGTCTGTCTGTCTGTCTGTCTGTCTGTCTGTCTGTCTGTCTGTCTGTCTGTCTGTCTGGCCCACTTGCCCGTCTTTCTGTCTGTCGCACAAAAGACAAGACACTTACCAGAACACAAAACATCACAAGAAAAGACAAAACATTACACAAGTCACAAAACAAGCAAGACAAAATAAAACAATACACAGTGCGAACAGACAAGTCAAGATAAAGCAGGACAATAAAACACAATAACAAAAGAATCTGAACCACAAGACAGGAGAACATAAAGCAAGGCAATGAAGACAAGACAAGACCAGAAAACACAATACAAGTACAAACCTAAACAAGACACGTTCCAACGTTGCAACAAAACAATGAGGAGACAAGATATTACAAGACAAAGAAGACACCACAAGACAAGAGAAGACACCAAAAGAAAACAGAAGGCAACACAAGGCAATAGAAGACAACGCCAGATACGAAAACATAATACAAGACAAAAATAAACAATACAAGACAAAACATGACAAAACATGTTTCAAGACTACAAGACAAGAGAAGACAGGACATTACAAGGCAAATGAAGACAACACAATACAGGACAAGATAACACAGAAGAAGGGACGAAGAACCATAAGACAAAGAGAAGAAGAGCTAATAAAAAAGAGAAGACAATAAAACGACAACGGAGGGGAGAGGGGGAGGGGGAAAACAACAAATTAGAGATTTAAAAACTTAACAAGGGAAACGTTATCCAAGGGCTAAAGGAAAAAAAAAAAAAGACAAAATTTGACCTGCCCACTACACAAGACACATTAGATAACACCCACATCACGCAAGATAACGGAAAAAACCACAGAAAAAGGACACAAGAACACAGTGTGAGGGTTTGTGTCTTGTGTGTGTGGGGGTGGGGGGGGGGGGGATGGGGAGACACGACAATAACCCTATAACTTACTATTATCCTTATGATACGAATACACAGCTCTAAATCCACCATACTGAAGCATATCGTCGGTTTTGAACCGCATCCACAAATGCCGGCCCGACGACGTGATGATGGGCGCGGGAACCTCGGCCCCCCCTCATTTACCGACTCGATGACGCGGAGGAGTAGTGTTAGTGTTTAGCTGTCCCGCCGCGCAAGTCAGGCACAAACGCGGGCCGTCCCTGACCATTCCAGAAGTCCGCGCCGTATTTTTCTACTTCCCCCCCATCCCCCGTCCAGACTCCTCCACATCCAGCTTTATGAACCCTCTCGAGACGGAAATACCGGTCGGTGAGAGACTCCTAACAGCCCGTCGCACCCTTGGATGGCGTCTTCTTTTTTTTTCTTTGCGTGCCCGTCTTCATGGTTTGAGATTGTTAGGTTGGATTTTGACTACCTCACCCCTCCCCCTACCTTCTTCACCCACCCTGGAAACCCCTCCCCCCCCCCCCTTCCCCCCCTCCCTTCTTTAGTCCCCCCCCCCCCCCCCTTCCCCCAGCTTTATCTCTTCCTCTTCCTCCCTTCCTTTCCCTTACCTTCCCCCCCCTTTCCCCTCATGCTCTTCCCCTCCCATCCCTTCCCCCCCCCTTTCACCATCTTACTCCCCACTCCCCTTTCTACCTTCCCCACTCTTTCTTCTCTCCTTTTTATCACTACCCTCTCATTCCCCCACTCCCTCTTTTTCCCTACCCCTCATCATCATTCCATCTTCCCCATTTCCTTCAGCATTAAATCAAACATAGTAACGCTTTTTACTAAGTAACGTCCTCCCGTAATAAGTAAGTCGCAAATGGCCTGTAGAAAGCAAAAACCCTACCGCTTAAATATGAGAAAAACCTTGATGAAACCAGTTTATATTTGATCTAATTATACATGTCCCTTTAATTCTTTCTCACCCTCAAACGCCTCTAATTCTTCCACCGGCCATTGCCATTGCATTCTTATCCCATCGTTTTAAATCAGTTTATACCGAAACCGCACGCACAGAAATCTGCGTGTCCTGTTTTAACCTTTAATACGACCCAATCACAGAGAACTGGTGACGTTCATCCTCACGTTATTGCAGCACCCGAGACCCCTGCTAAATTTTTCCCCTCTACACAACTCCTCACCTCCCCATTCAGAATTTTTCTTTTACCTTTCCCCGCTTTATGGAAATTTTCACCGACTCCCCAGCGATGCCTGTGCCCCCACATTTTTCCCCGTTCTACTACAACATTCGATCCCACCACTTCTTACAATATTTATTCCATTTCCCCCCCCCTTCCCTTCGCGTTCCCCCGCTTCGCTCCCCCCACTGGACATGTCTCCCCGCGAACCTGTTACGTCCCGCTTACCCACCCTTGTTCCCCTCACCCCTCTCCTCGCACTCCTTATCTGTGACTCCACCCGTGCCAACCATCACAACGTGGGAATTCCATCCCCTTAACCGTCTAGAAACACCCCCACGAGGATGATTTTTTTTTCCAGTTTCCATCTCACCCTGCGGCCGGTTTGGGAGGGGATGATAACACGATGGATCCCCAAGGCCCCCCCCCCCGTTTTCTCCACTAAGCCCCCCTTTTCGCAACACCCCCCACACCACTCTCCCCCGCTTTTCGGTGGACACATTATGTTGACGATCCAAGAACCCCGATGACATATGATGCATTTAAACAAATAAATAAAATTGGCTCTTTCAGTTATCAATATTAGTGATTTATTTTTCTCAACCATGGGGAACTTACCTGATTAAATTACCTTCGTAACAAAGTCTTAGTAGTTACTACCCACACTATTATAAATTTTTTCATCAATATTTTACTTTATATTGATGCAGCTGTTTCTGCTGCTGCTACTGACGCTGCTACAACTACTCCTCCTCCTCCCCCTCCTCCTCCTATAACTACTACAACAACAACAACAACTACTACTACTACTACTACTACTACTACTACTACTACTACTACTACTACTACTACTACTACTACTACTACTACTGCTGCTGCTGCTGCTGCTGCTGCTGCTGCTACTACTACTACTACTACTACAACTACTACTACTGCTACTACTACTGCTACTACTACTGTTGCTGCTGCTACTACTACTACTACTACTACTACTACTACTACTACTACTACTACTACTACTACTACTACTACTACTACTACTACTACTACTACTACTACTACGACTACTACTACTACTACTACTACTACTATTACAGATGCAGCTGTTGCTACTACTACTACATCTTCTACTACTACTGCCACTATTAATGCTACCACTGCTGCTGCTGCTACTACTACTACTACTACTACTACTACTACTACTACTACTACTACTACTACTACTACTACTACTACTGCTGCTGCTGCTACCACTGCTGCTGCTGCTGCTACTACTACTACTACTACTACTACTACTACTACTACTACTACTACTACTACTACTGCTGCTGCTGCTGCTGCTGCTGCTACTACTACTACTACTACTACTACTACTACTACTACTACTACTACTACTACTACTACTACTACTACTACTACTACTATTACTACCACTCGCTCGAGGATAAGACTTACACCCTCCCAAATGTATTCCTCCGACCAAAGCCGTTCGCACAATGTGGAACCCCGCTCCTCATTCGAAGCTAACAGAATTCCGGATGCACCATCTACTTTGTTTATATCTCAAAGAATTATTATTATTATTATTATTATTATTATTATTATATTATTATTATTATTATTTTTGAGAGATCGCAATTTAAACTTAACGAGTCTCTCTCTCTCTCTGTCTCTCTGTCTCTCTGTCTCTCTCTCTCTCTCTCTCTCTCTCTCTCTGTCTCTCTGTCTCTCTCTCTCTCTCTCTCTCTCTCTCTCTCTCTCTCTCTCTCTCTCTCTCTCTCTCTGTATTATTGGAAGTATGTGGGTGTTGGTGGGTTGGGGGTGTGGGTAGGGAATGTGTATTTGGGTGTGTGAATATGGGTGTGTAGGAGATTGTGTGGGTTGGGGGATGGGTGTGTAATGGGTGGGGGGGGGGGGGGGGTCTGTGAATGGGATATGTTTGTGTGGGTGGGATTGTGTGAGTGTGGATGGGGTAAATGTGAGTGGGTGGAGGATGTATGTGGATGTATGTGGACACACACACACACACACACACACACACACACACACACACACACACACACACACACACCATATAAAAACCTACACACACAAATAAAAAGCACATTTAAAAAACCGCACACAAATTACCTAACGTGTGTCTTATCCAATTGGAATCACGGCATGTCTGCTGCCATTGACCAATGATGTATTGTGTCTATCCCCACTAAAACCGGTAAAATAATATCGCGCTGTTGATTTCGTTATTCTATTTTTGCAGATTCCTTGGTAAGATTCTGCCAGGAAATATATTAACGCAGACCTATCTTATTTGAAGACTTTAAATCAGTCTAAACAGGCCTGTTGTTGTTTTTCTCTCACCATGTTTACTATCAGGTATCTTTCTCTTGCAGACGCTATGTTGTTATACATACTCGCGCGCGCGTGTGTGTTTATGCATACTTGTGTGTGTGTGTGAGTATTCATACTTGTGTGAGTGTGATTATACATACGTGTGTGTATGTATTTATGCGTGTGCGTGTTAATGCATACTTGTGTTTGTGTTTATGTATACTTGTGTGTGCATGTTTATGCCTACTTGTCTGTGTGTGTAATAAAGGATGGTTAGGTCAGTATGCACCTATATAGCCACAACAATAAACAGTACTATGTGGTACTAGTAGTAGTAATTATAGTAGAAGGAATAGTAGTAATTGTAGTGGTATTAGTAGTAGTAATTGTAGTAGTAGTAATTGTAGTAGTAGTAATTGTAGCAGAAGGGGTAGTTGTAATTGTAGTAGTAGAAGTAATTGTAATAGTAGCAGTCATTGTATTAGTAGTAGTAGTAACTATTGTAGTAATAGTAAGTATTGTAGTAGTAGTAGTAATTGAAGTTGCAGTAGTAATTGTAGTAGTAGGAGTAGACGGAATTGTAGTAGTAGTAGTAACTGTAGTAGTAGTAATTGTAGTAGTAGTAATAGTAGCAGTAGTAGTAGTAATAGTAATAGTAGTAGTAGTCGTAGTAGTAGTAGTAGTAGTAGTAGTAGTAGTAGTAGTAGTAGTAGTAGTAGTAGTAGTAGTCATTGTCGTAGTAGTAGTCGTCGTAGTAATAATTGTAGTTGGTGTAGTAATTATGGTAGTAGGATACATTGTAGTTTGCGTAGTATCTGTAATTGTAATATTAGTAAATGTAGTAGTAATAGTAGTAGTTGTAGAAGTAGTACTAATTGTAGTAGTAGTAGTAGTAATTTTAGTGGCTGTAATTGTAATTTAAGTAATTGTAGTGGTATTAATTGTAGTAGTAGTAGTAGTAATTGTAGCAGTAGTAGTAATTGTAGTAATAGTAATTGTAGTGGTAGTAATTGTAGTAATAGGATAAATTGTAGTTGGTGTAGTAGCAGTAATTGT
>JACEFZ010003797.1:62500-122500 GCA_014155875.1 Cepaea nemoralis
AATAATGATAATAATAATAATAATAATAATAATAATAATAATAATAATAATAAATCAACCATAACTGGCTTAGTAAGGTGGAGAAAGGAATGTTTCGTGTGGAATGGCTCATCTCGCTTCAGAGGTCACAGATTGTGAGAATTGTGTGGATGTTTTGCCCTGACCATGCAGGAGTGCAGGGGAATGAACAGGATGATAGGCTGGCAGGGAATGCACCTCGAGTTGGTAGATTACCTACGGACAATGGAGAGGTGGTCGTGCGCCTGTGGGATCAGGTGGAGAAGGTATAGTAATAGATTGATAACCCATATGTGGAAAGGATGAAATTACTGGGGATTGGCAGGGGCTCTGGTAAAATCTCAAAATTGAGAGGGAAAACCTGGAGAACCTTCAGTCAGATAGCAGTTTGAACGATTAGTAGTGTGACTCTTCGTTGGCTGTTTAACGAGGGGGACGGAGCGCATATGGGAATGTCCTGAGTGCAATGATCTCAGTTCTTAGCTCAGCTTAACTCAACTCAACTCAACTCAACTCCATAACCGGAACCTCATCTCATAAATCCCCCAGCTCTAATCATAAGAAGTCAGCGCTGCAGCAGGGCTTATTGTTCGTGCTTACAGTACCGGGGCGCTGAGGGCGGGGTAGTGGAGTAGTTCCCTACACGGGTTAGTTGGACTTCAACGTTGGTTTCTCTTTCAGAAACCTATGGCAAAATGTACTGGTACCTGGCCGTCTTGACAGACGATACTTATTGTGCTTAAAACATGGCATGATAACTTAACACAAAGACTGGCCAGAATTGTAGAGACCATGTGTTGCCCATGCAGCATGATCCCTCTTTCGGCCTGCCTAGTTTACTCCAGAGGAAAGGTCACACCAAAACGTGTTGACTGACGATAGTTATTGTGCTTTAAAAATGGTACAATAACCTCTCCATAACTCAAAGCCTGGACTGAATTGTAAAGACCATGTGTTGCCCATGCATCATAGTCCCTCTCTCGGCCTGCCTAGTTTACCCCATAGGAAAGGTAACACCAATACATCTGGAACAAGGCAAGCTGCAGAAGCTGCCGGAATAGCAAAGAACAATTCTAACTGTCCGCCTGTCGAAGATTCGATCCTAGATCAGTTGCAGACCAAAGCTTATAACCTGGTCTGCCCTGCCATGACATTTTGCCTTTAGGTTGCAAACTATTATTGACAAACTACTGAAAGAAAGTTTGGAGAGAATAATAATGGAGGGGCATATGCCTGAGAATAGAGGAAGAGTAAGGCCAAAGAGAATATGGGCGCAGGAAGTGGCGGATGATCTCCAGATGGGTGTATCGGACGCGGGACATCTTGCTTATGATCGAGAGGTTCTCCGGAAGGTTGTTATGGGAGCGAGGTTCTTCAAAGGACATGCAACTGATTGAATGAATGAACAGAAGGTCACATTGCCTAGTACATGAACTTGATGTTGGCGGTTTACTTCAACGTCATGGAAAAGGCGGCTCTGTGGAGAAGGAATTACCGATGCAGTTCGTAATCCCGCATACCGCGTTCGAAATACAGCTGTAGGCGATTTGGCAGCAGACCACCTTGCGTTGGTTTTTTAATGCAATAGTATGGGTGCCGATCGTTCAGAAAGCAATGACATACTACTGAACGTAAACTTTCCCATAAATCACAACTGGCCAATAAAATGCAGGAGTTAACTGCGGCGTCCTGTAAAGGATATACAACTAACTTTAACTATATGCCTATTATAACTATTATCTAAAGCTGTTAACCCATTGTCACGTATGTCCCACGACATGACAATGGGTTAACAGCTTTAGTTGCATAATCTTTACAGGACTTCGCAGTCAACCCCACAATTTATTGGCTGTTTGTGATTTACTTGACAATTTTACGATTAGTAGTTTGCCATTGATTTTTGAACATCCCATACCATTAAAGTCAACGCAAAGCGAGCTGCTTTCAAATAACAGGCAGCTGGTTTCGAACCCTAACCCCTTATGTCGGTAAATTATGAAACTGCATTCACTAACCATCAGGCCCCAAGACGCTAAATGATGTACTTTAATTTTACGCTACCTTTCTTTTGCATCTGACACACACAGCCCGAGAACCGCTGACCCACATGATATGTTCAGACATATCTGCAGCAGATTTCTGCAATGTTTTCATAAGACAGACTTCTCCAGCTGTGCGTGTTTACACAAGGCCGGCTGGCTGAACAAGTGGAGCAGCGGGGCAATATTGTTGTTATTAGCTTTGATGTCGTCGCGACTAGAAATACTATCTTGCGTTGTTGTCATTCGGTTGAGGTGTTCCCGGTGGAGCATTGAGTTACAACAGTTGAGGTAAATTGGAGTTGGCTTATACGTGTGAATGGATAGATTGGTGTATGTGTGTACGGAATGTGGAGCATTCAAGGCGTGCTACAATAGAGAATAATAGACGTTGAGACACTACAGGCGTGCTAAAAAAAAAGTGAGTTGCATATCTTTTAAACGACGTTGCACTCAAAACCAGCACTATTGGCTGTTTTGATCTCTTGGCAAGTTTTACGTTCAGTAGTTTGCCATTGCTTTCTGAACGACTGGCACTCATACCATTTCGTAAAAAAGAAAACAACGCAACGCGATCTTCTGCCAAATCGCGAACATTTGTGTTTCGAACGCGTGTATGCAGGATCACGAACTGCGTCCATGACCTGTTAGCCATGGAGCCAAAGGCGTGCTACAATAGAGAATAATGGACGGATTGACACAAAATGCATGCTACACTAGAGAATAATGGGCGGTCTTACGCTAACGGCTTTCTAAAGCAGAGAATAATGGACGGTCTTACACAAAAGGCGTGATACAATAGAGAATAATGAACCGTCTTACACTAAAGGAATGCTACAATAGAGAATAATGGACGGTTTGACACAAAAGGCATGCTACAATAGAGAATAATGGACGGTCTACACTAAAGGTATGCTACACTAAAGAATAAAGGGCGGTCTTACACTAACGGCTTTCTACAACATAGAATAATGGATGGTCCTACACTAAAGGAATGCTACAATAAAGAATAATGAACGGTCTTACCCTAAAGGCATACTACAACAGAAAATAATGGATAGTGTGGGAGTCTTCGTGGTGAAGTGGTCAAGCCGTTTAAGTCGGGCTCCGAAGGTTGTGGGTTCGATTCCGGACCGCGTCCTTCGGTTCACGAGTTAAATTTTTCGGAGACTCATGTGGGTCGTCACCAGAGCTACGGAGTTCGTGCTTTGTGCGACGCTTTCCACGCTGCGGCAAGAGACCGAGCCATATGGGATAAAACCCGGTGCAATGAAGTCGACCCTGTCGACTTTGAAGCGACTTTTTAAGAGAATAATGGACGGACTTACACTAAAGGAATGCTACAATTGAGAATAATGGACGGTCTTACATTAAAGGAATGCTACAATAGAGAATAATGGACGGTCTTACATTAAAGAAATGTTACAATAGATAATAATGGCGGTCTTAGTCTAAAGGCGTGGTGAGTGGCACCTTGCAGTCTTGACAGACCAAAGTATGTGAGTTGGAATGTGGCCAATATTCCATCACAATGCCTGGGCAGAGCTTCAGAGAAACATGTGATGCCCAAACGACATGTTCCCTCTCTCGGCCAAATCTTGTGTTTTCCAGAGGAAGGGGTAACCAATACGACTGGCACAAGGTAGGCTGCAGACGATGGTGGCACAGCGTCAAACCTCCGAGACCTCGCCACCATGAGCAGGTGGTGAGTGATGGCCAGACTCTGGAACCCAAGGGACCCGGCTTAGAGGCGTTCAGCTAAGTCCCACAGGTGTGGGCCTCGTACGCGCCTGGACCATAAGGACGCGTACTTCTGTCAATCACAAGTGTCCGAACCTGTGTAAAGCGTGCTCTATCGTCAGACTCCCCGCCTGACTTTAGCGGATCCCGCAACCAGCGGGAATAGACCCGTCGGAGATACCACAGGAGATATTGCTTGTCTATTGCGAGCAAATCTCCCATCCTTCCACTGTGAGGATCTCGCGACCGGCGAGAATAGGCCCTCCGGAGATAATGTTCGTCTGCTGCGAACAAATCTCTACCGAGACGACTGAATAAGTAAAGAAACGATAAAAGGAGTTGTATTTCAATTGCGTTTGCTGACTGAATAAGTAAAGAAACGATAAAAGTCAAGCTCAGCCTATTAGCTCTAGAATTGCCACAGTTATCCAAGTAGGATCGTGTCATCTAAGGAACCTCGACTGATTTAATGAGCCATTCGCGGTTTCACCGTGAGACAGTGTGAACTTAGACATGCATGGCTTAATCTTTGAGACAAGCAAATGACTACTGGCAGGATCAACCAGATATCTATCGGACAGACGGACTATTCACGCACACGCAGGCCAAGAGTCACATCGCTAAAGCGCCTTCCCGGTACAAAAATATGCAAAACCACTGGACGCCTACCGACGAGCTTTCAAGCGTCGCCGGCAGGACTGACCGAAAAGCTATACCAGCTTACTGACTGCAGGCCCACTGCTAATCGAGAGTGAGAGAGTGGGCGCTTATCGAGACTTCGTCGAAAGGTCGTACAAATTTGCTACTTTTGCCCGCTCAAACCACGACCCTGGCTGCACGATGCGGTTACATTCTCGAAACGCCTGCCTCGCTTACTTGCGTTGGCTCGGAAGATCCCATTTTGGTGCACCTCACACAGCCATCCGAGACAACGAAAGCTAGACGCGGGACTGATCTTGCGAACCAGACCAGCCCTCACAAAGGCGTGGTACAATATAGAATAATGGACGGTCTTACACCAATGTCGTGCTACAATAGAGAATAATGGATGGTCAGACATTATAAGATGATAAAATAGAGAATAGTGGATGGTCAGACATTATAGGTGTGCTATAATAGATAATAATGGACGGCCAGACATTGTAAGTATGCTAAATAGAGAATGCCGTCTACGTGGCAATGGCGTTGCGTACGGGATTCTTAATGCCGCTTACCTTCGTTCGAAACACAGCGGTGACCGATTTGGCTAGTTTTTAACGTATTGGTATGGGAGCCGGTCGTTCAGAAAGAAATGGCAAACTACTGAACGTAAAACCTGCCAAAACATCAACAACGGTAGTAAAATGCTGGTGTTGACTGTAACATCCTGTAAAGGATATGCAATTTAAAAAATGAGAATGATGGACGGTCAGATATACGCATAGATGGTGTGCCACAATAGAGAATAATGGGCGGTCAGACACTAAAGGCGTGCTACAATAGAGAATAATGGACGGTCAGGTATAGGCATAGATGGTGTGATACAATAGAGAATAATGGACGGTCAGATATAGGCATAGATGGTGTGCCACAATAGAGAATAATGGACGGTCAGACACTAAAGGCGTGCTACAATAGAGAATAATGGACGGTCAGGTATAGGCATAGATGGTGTGATACAATAGAGAATAATGGACGGTCAGATATAGGCATAGATGGTGTGATACAATAGAGAATAATGGACGGTCAGACACAAAAGGCGTGCTACAATAGAGAATAATGGACGGTCAGATATAGCAGATGGAAGATCTGTTAAGGATATGTAGAATAGCCCAAGCGCATGCAGCATGTCATAATATGAAGAATATTGTCTGCAATTTATCTTGTCATTCTGGTTAGGAAAATAATTCTTATTGAACCAATTATTAATTATGTATAGAAGTGAATCATGGAAAATCATGAGCGGACAGATGAGGAATTATAGTTAAGCTGCGAAGGTATGGTTTTATAGATGAATGATGAGAACACTGTGTACAGACAGAAAGATCAATGAAGAAATAATGACAGAGGTTAACTCACAAAAAAAAACTGGTTACTCGCATCAGGGGAAGACAGTCCACATTCTTGGTCGTGTAATGAGAAGGGTAAAGGTGGAGTATGTCGTGACAACAGGAAAGTTGTAGGGGAGGACAGACTTGGAAGACCAAGACAGAAGATTATGGACAGTTTGACTTCATGGCATTAAGGAACATCAGTATCAGAAATGATGGGCAGCACACGCGAGAGAAGGCTACGGACGGACATATCACCAACGAAAACATGGCGTGGACTAGAGAAGCCTAAAACATGGGGAAGACAAAGGGAGAAGACCCTGGCGTGCAAGGCGGTCAGGATTTGCGGGTACCCTGGCTCGGGTCAACCTGTAAAGACATCATCATTTAGTGCTGTGTCGGCTGGCCTTGGTGATCATTCCTCTCCACAAATTGCATTCTCCGACGGCATGGATCAATTCGTGTGTTCAATCCCTTCCGTGTCATGACACAAGACTGTCAAGGATCTTCTCGCACTGTCTTCCTCTATCTCTGTTTCCGCAAATCTTTCTCGTTGTCACACCATGTTCAAATTTTTGTCTTTTCATAACGTGGCCAAGAAACGATGACTGCCTTTTTCTGATGTTTGCAATAATTTGTCTTTGCGACTTAACTTCCCTCAAAACGTCTAGATTGCTCATTTTGGATGTCCAATTAATTTTCAGCATTCTTCTATAAAACTGCATCTCCAAGGCTTCCTTGTCAATTAGAAAGAAAAAAAAAACACTACCTGGGGATGCAAACAGATAACCACAGGGTCAGCAGGCAAGTGTGGCCTCCAATCACTCGTGTTTCATACATGAATTATGTATTGTGCATGTTACATTGACCTAGAAAACACTTGTAAACTTAATGCTGTGAACATAAACAATGCATATTACCATGGTATGAGACAGGCAGATATATAGAGGGTGTTTGTAAAGTCTCACTACACTTTGTATGCAGAATAATTTTAAAAAAATTAAGTAGGTGACGTCATCAAAAATGTTCCCCACAGTTCATCGTGAAGCAATACGCAGCGAATGGCTGTCGATTGCTGAAGTAATTCTCTACAAACAGAATGGTCTTATCAACGGAAGACAGGAAGAAAGAATTGTTTTGGTTGAACAAGTTTTTCGAAATGGCGGTCGATACAGACGGATGGTTGTCAAAGATTTATAGCAAGATTTCCTGATAAACAACCTCCACATCGCATTACGGTTAGAAATTTGTTGAAAAAGTTATAATGAATACTTCATTGGCACTTTCCAGATCCTCCAAAACTGCGTTAGACCATAGCTTAAACTATTGTAACTAATTTAATGAATTTGTTTAGAACATTTTCTAATGACGTCATGTACTTCATTTTTTAAAAATTTGTGCTATAAACACAGTGTAGTGAGACTTTACACACACCCTGTACACACACACACACACACACACACACACACACACACACACACACACACACACACATACACACACACACATACACACACACACGCACATACACACGCACACATGCATACATACACATACATCTTTTACACAAATTCTGAAAGTTATACACCCACAACCTCTGAAGTCGAAGTGGGTTCACCTGATAACGAGGGACACTGGTAATAGGGAATGCTAACCCATACGCAAACATCACTCCAGTGCCATAGACGTAGTAGCACATATATGCACTAAACGTGAGATCAAAGCCAGCGAACGGGACAAAAATACACCCACTCAACAACACACACTCAACAACACACACTCAACAACACACACTCAACAACACACACTCAACAACACACACTCAACCGCATACACATATACACACTCACAGTCAGGCACTACAAATATGTACTCATACATACCTAGATACTCTACCTCTCTTGAGACCTAAGTTAGATATGCTTATGTGGTTGTTTTTATTGCGTGTCCTAGGGATTACAAAAAACATTTGTGTTTGATTACATACTGCACTTTAGCACAGACTGTCCAACTTGAAGGTTTACTTACGAAAACATCAAATTCTCCCGCCTGTTATTTGTATGACCTCAACGTGTTTCCACTAGCTTGGAATATGATTGGTTACACGGAAACTATCTTAGCGAATGTAACACAACAAACATCAAAAGTGGGAGTTGATTAAGAAGAAACAGGACTTGATTTATGTGTCAGTGCAAGTAAGATCAGATTCACACTCCAGATATGATAGGATATTATATTTTGATACAACATATTGTGTGTTTGTGTGTATGTGTGCTTGTATGTGTGCCTTTCTTATAAGGTGGTTTCAAATGAAAACTTTAAACGTGTGATAGAAATTACAGTAACTATGCCATTGTCTTGTAACCTGTTAGTATTGTTGTTAAGGATGTCAGAGTGTTAAGCACGTGACTTCACGGCGCAGACGAATACGGCGTCGTCATAAGTTTAAAGATGGCCGCCACACTTTTGACATGCACCAAAGAGGAGTAGCGTTCTGTTATCCGATTTGTGATCACTGAAGGGGTGACACCTATTGAAGTTCATCGGCAAACGAAGGTCCTGTATGGCGCTGCCTGCCTGTTATTCCAGCAAGTGTTTGATTGGAGTAGGAAGATTAAAAACGACGAGACTTCTATGAAGAGGTAGAGCAGGTGGTACATGAGGGGTTAAACACGCGACCAAGAGCAGTTTTGTTTCTACAGGCTGAGTTGAGTTAAGTCAAGAACCGACATCACTGCACTCGGGACATTCCCATACGTGCTCTGTTCTTATGTTCAACAGCCAGAGAAGAGTCCCAACACTAATGATACAAGTAGCAGTCAGATTATGTGTCTGTCTGGCCTTTCCTCGAAGTCTTGAGTGCCGGCCAGATCCTCTGGTCACTCCCTTCAGCATCATTCTCTCCAGGCTATGATGATCTATTTGATTTTCTGCACTATGCATGCGATCTCAAAGGACCCCGGCCACGTCTGTGTTATCATGCACCACTCAGGGGTTGAACCTCCAACCCCGGCATTTCTTGTAGTTGTATATCCTGTTCTTCTTTCATTGGCCTTTACCCTGTTAGTTAGTCTCAGTTTCCGTGTGTAGTATTACACAAAATACTCTTCACTGTCCCATGTGAAAAGTGGAACAGACACCAGTCCCGACAAACCAACAGCACGCGCATGCATACATCAAAAGGCCGCTGCCCAACTACCAATACAACAATCCACCACTAAAATTACAATTTATTGATGGAAGCGGCAGTCGCTAGTAAACTAGCTGTTGCGAACATATTACTGCATAAGGCAAAAGCAGTTAGTTCAGCAATCGGTCATTTTCCGAACATGCAAACCATAGTGGACAGATGTCAAAACATTCTACATGAAATTCACAGCTAACAGTGTCGCTCCTGCTCTTAACTCAGTAGCTTGTCGACGGAACCATGTCAATCCGACATGAGGAAAATGCGTAAGCAACCAGTAACCAAAAGTAAAAACACACCAGAGGCCTCAACAGCCTATCCACCATTTTGGATCATCCATCCATCATGTACCATGCCGATTAGCGTTGGCGGTCATGTTTTACCATCTCGGTCGATCACTATGCACGGAATGAGCACTGTGTTTCTGTCTTGACCATGCCACATGGTCAAGCATCCAGGAATTTACTTCTCGATCTTCCCTTTAGTCTCTTCCCTTCGATCTTGCCAGTTGTCCCTAAGTTCTCCAATCATTTTTTCTCATAACATGCTCAAACAATTTTGACGGTCTACGTCTAATGTCATTTTTGGACTGGATAGTCGTTATAAACATCTATCCGGTAGTCGTTGAAAGCATCAACATTATAAATACATTGATGGCCTCATGTGTCCTCTAAAACTATCCGCGACATGTAGTATAGGCATTAAACACAACAGCCACGAACAAAGGTTGCAGTATTTATGGCCTGGCATATTTCGCAGCATCTCCTCAGATGCACACTGCAGAGTCTCATATCATATGATGTGAATAAATAAATTATACTTTCTTTGAAATACTAAACACATAGTCACTGATTGTCATGAGTTGAAATGTGAGCTCTGATCACATTGAGCATATAACCGGTCTTACGGAGAGAGGCACGCTTTAGTGATGGCCAGGGGAGAGATACCTCTAAAACTGGACACTCAGCGAAGGACCACGGCCGAGAGTGGATCAGTTCAGATCCGTTCGCTGTGTGCAATGGTGACGATGGTGTCGCAGCTATTTATATACTAGATGTATGATTATTGTAACTGCGTCAGTAAAATAGAGGGCATGAACTTGTTCGGAGTTTTGGTGCGGTGCTTTCATAGTTAGTGTTACGTCGTGGTTCCCCATGTATATGATGGATACGTGAAAGAGTTCTAACCAGACACTTACTAAATTACCTCTTAAAGTGATGTTCACCACAGTCAATCACGGTACCTATCACGAACAGTACTAATGTCAACTCAAGACCCAATGTCGATCCTACTTCTTCTTCTTCTTCTTCTTCTTCTTCTTCTTCTTCTTCTTCTTCTTCTTCTTCTTCTTCTTCTTCTTCTTCTTCTTCTTCCTCTTCTTCTTCTTCTTCTTCTTTTGTCATCTATCTCCCATGGGGCAAAGGCCCTCAAACAACTCACTCCCATCCCACTATCTGTAGCTATCCCATACTGCTCTACCCATGGCTTTTCCGTATTGTCCACTTCTGGTTCCGCTTCTTTTTTCACTGACCTTTTAGGTCCTCCTCTATTATACTCACAATATGTGAGGCAATAAATCGTGCAGAATATTATTTGTGTCTTCTGTGTTTTAATTTACCAAGTCTCTGAGTATAAGATTCAATCCCCTACCTTCCAGATACAGCACGCAGTCTGTGTTGTTGAGGTACTCCCCCGGATAGTTGGGCGTGAAGAACTCCTGCACTCTCCAGTTTCCGTAAGTAAAGTTCCAACAATGCGGCTCAATCTCGTCGAGAATCATCGGAGGAGGCCCGATCATCAAGGAGGACGGCGAGTCTGCAAAGAGGACATCATTTATTGTAACTGTTGCTATTTAAAAAAGACAATAAAGGCTAACTGTATTTCCTTTGCAGGCTGTTACAATCAAGCCATACAATGTATCAATGCATTTGATGTTTTGTGTATTTCCAGGCACGTTTAAGTTCAGTAGTTTGCCATTGCTTTGTAATCGATCAATGCCCATAAGTAAGTTAAAAAGTAAAGGAGTCTTATATATGTCATGAATGAATCACCAGAAAGCGAGAAGTAGATAGTGAGCTTTACTAGAACATGGTTACAAGAAACAAAATGGACGTTGTGGCCAAAGCCTTCATCAGCACAGAATAAACAAACACAAACCGACACAACAACATAAAAAACACCACAGGAAAATATAAATATAACAGTTACTTATCTGTATCCTTGTTGTATATATACATGGGCGTATTGGGTATATGGTGCTAAACCCATACATTTATGGACCGATCTGCACTCGATGGCTGATGTGGCCGGTATCTCACTGGCCGATTTTAAAAGATTCGGTGTCAGAAACATAAAATTGGTTTGGATCAAACAAAAATGGATGGTGGTAAATGGCAAGTAGGGGTGTGTCACAGTTACGGCTTAAAAGTTGTTAAAATAGTAGCAGACATGTGTTATTTATCAAATTACAGAAGGTTGCATACGGAAAACTGCTGTATATAATCCCATGGCAGGTACGGAAAGTCGCTTAAGACGATTAATAATCTCATGGCACTTGACTAGTTAATCCTCTATACATTTCCTGGAACCCATTTTAGGCTGTGTATTTCTGGAAGTCGAGGCCATTTTGATTCCAATGTGGATCGACCCCATTACTATCGTGCCGACATACAAGTGTCTAGCCACTCGACTATTGTAGCTCCTGGCCGACGATTTTGTCGTAGTGAAAATCAACGCAAAACGACTTTCTTCAAAATTACCCTCGATTGACTTCGAACCAGTGTCGCCACACAGAGGTACGAGAGGCGTTCAGAAAGTAATGCACCACATCGTTTGTGTGTGTGTGTGTGTGTGCGTGCGTGCGTGCGTGCGTGCGTGCGTGCGTGTGTGTGTGTGTGTGTGTGTGTGACAAGAATTTGTCTTGGTCATATACGGATTTCTTCACTGCACGAATCACTCCTTCATCATCTTCAAACCTTGTTCCACGGAGTGCATCTTTAAGTGGACCAGATGGTTGAAAATCAGAGGGTGACAAATCGGACCTATAGGGTTGATGGGGTAGTACAGTCAACCCAATTTGGCGATTGTTTTCCTTGTGGCCAGACTCTTGCATTGTCGTGAAGGAGAAACAGGTCTGCTGGATTCTTATTCGGCCGAACTGTGCGAAAACGTCGATTGCGTTTTTTTCAATGTCTTTATGTAAGCTTGCGAATGATTGTCTCTTCTCTTAGAATAACATCCACAAGAATCACACTTTCAATGTCCCAAAAGACAATGATTCCAGCTGAAGTAGCTGTCTTGAATTCCGTATCTCCACTTCCTGATTCTTTATTCACTGATCCCAGCGGCTGACTGTACTCCCGTCGACTGCAAAACTTCCATATACATCACATGGACGCTTGTGAATGTTCACTATAGTTTCCCTGACTGCAACGAGAAATTATATCACAAATCGCTGCTCATAACGCAAGTTGCCAATATGCTCCATTTCCGCTGTTTATGGCAGTTATATTATTTGGCCGATTTGGGGTGCTATTTGGTGTACACAATCGGTACGTGCCATAATTCCATATATCCATCATGTGCCATGCCGATAAGCGTGGGCGGTCATGTTCTGCCATCTCACTCGATCACTAGAGTCGTGGATCAGCTCTGTGTTCCTGTCTTGACCATGCCACGTGGCCAAGCCATCCAGGTATTTACTTTTTGGTCTTCCCCTTGATTGATTGATTGATTGATTGATTTAGGAACCGACATCACAGCACTCGGGACATTCCCATAAGCGGTCCGCCTCCATCCCCAGCAGCCAGCGAAGAGTTCCAACACTTGTTCCCCTTGGTCTCTTCCCTTCGATATTGCCAGTCGTCACCAAGTTCTCCAATTCATTTCTTCTCATAACATGCCCAAAACATTTTGACTGTCTACGTCTAATGTCTCTAGTCAGTTTACGATCTTCATTTGTTTCTTGAAGGACTTGTTCATTGGTTTTTCTGTCTGTCGATAGTATTCTTTGCATTTTCCTCAGACACCACATTTCTCTGCCATCAGCTGTTTTTCGGCTTGACTGCTTATTGTCCACGCTTCATATCCATACAAAAGTATAGATTCTATGTAGCACTTCAACAATCGTTTTTTTGTTTCAACTGATATCTTTTTATTGGTCAGTATGTTTTTCATCTTGCAAAAGGCTACCCTCGCAATGGCAATTCTTGTTCTAATCTCTTCAAGGCATCTCCCATCAGATGTTATGACTGTGCCGAGATAACTGTATCGATTCACTTGCTTAAGAATATGCCCATTTACTCGTATATCACATTGTGGTATTTCCTTCTTCCCAGTGACGACCATAATCTGTGTCTTCTTAATATTCAGTTCTAACCCTAGTTGTTCACTGTGTGCAACAACCGCATCTACTAAATTTTGTAGGTCCTGTTCATTGTCTGCAGTCAAGACGGTATCATCTGCATATCTAGCGTTATTGATGTATCGCCTCCCAATGTTGATTCCTTCCATATCTTCTATATTTCTGAACATATTTTCACTGTACAGGGAAAAAAAGGTCTGGAGACATTACACATCCCTGTCTCACACCTCTTTTAATAGGCTGATATTGACCTACATCGTTATCAATTCTGATGACAGCTTGCTGTGCCATAATTGGAGTGTGCAAAATGTCATGCTTCTATCTTCATTACTTTCTGACCGCCCCTCTTATATTTCTGAATCTCTGCTGGAGCTATGGAGTTCGTGCCATGCGCCAAGAATCTCATTATGTAAATTATAGTAGCAAACTGGGGCGCCCAAGGAACTGCATTTGTGTGATAAAAGTGATCCTATCTGTTCGGTGGTCATGCGTTTGGATCTCCATCGAGGCGCGGATTTTGAAACATTGACCTGAGGTGAAAGGCTGAAAAGTCAACTCATTCTCAAAGGTCGACTCAGCATCAAACAGTGTAATAAACGCGTATGGAGTTCCTTCTACACGCCTTATCTGCAGTTTACAAATTTTGTTCACAGTTTTAGAGACATGTTGGCGCTCGGGGTGGGGTTGGGGGGTGGGGGTGAGGGGGGATGTTGTCAGAATCACGACTGCCTTGTCTTTCTATTTACGTGCCTGGGGTATATCGGCACATAGTCCTAGATCCATATATTTATAGATCAGTTAGTATTTACATCCCAAGAAATATTCCTGCTACACATTATAAGAGGACAGCGGCTGCAGCAGTATATAACAATAGACATTACAGAGCTGAGCAAGGCCGAATGGATAAGAACCGTGTGCTGATACCGAGGTAAAGGGTTCAACTCTCTACACCGGACAGCTGGTCTAAAATGTTGACTTCTCATCCTTGACTTGGGGCCGTATATTACAAGTACCTCTGAAGTCGAAGTGGGTTCGCCTAATGGCGAGGGACACTGTTAATAGGGAAAGCTATTCCACACGCAAAATAAAGTCCAGCACTACTAGAGGTAGCGTGAATGGACTACGCGTGAGTACAAAGTGAGCGAGCGCCAAAAAATAAGTACAAACAGTTACATATGTATATTCCTCTATCCTTCATTGGTATATATTCATATCTGATTGTTTGCACACCATTCGCTATACATTTCTTATATGGCACTTTAAACAGCTGCATTGGACTTAACCTTTGTAGTAAAAGAGCACCTTTCAAAACCGAACTAAACTCATCGTTATGCCTTCTGGACAAGGAAGGAGTTGTGTTTTAATATTATATTATAATGTAATGTTTTTTCCTTTAGATGTGTTTGTGTTGTCCGGTCCCTAATAAAGAGTTACATAATCGAAACGCCATCTTTTGTGTCCCTGAATACTTATTTTCATTTTATTATTTTATTGTATACTTTTTGGATTGTCTATTTTATTCTGGAGGGAGGTTGGGGGGGGGGGGGGGTGTTCACTCCATGATTTATGTTCACCTTTATTGAGTGGGTTGTAAGGTATGTACACTGTACCCGTGTTTTGTATGTCTCGTCTTTTCGCAAGAGCTACACATACCTGGCTGTTTGTATCTTCTACACATTATTGGCTGGGTCGACCTGACGGCCCAGGCCCATGTTAAGAGTTATGAGTTGTGAGTTAAGAACCGACATCACTGCACTCAGGACATTCCCACACGCGCTCCGTCCCCTCGTTCAACAGCCAGCGAAGAGTCATTCTACTAATCGTTACCATCACTATCTGATTGAAAATTCTCCTGGTCGTCCTCTCAGTTTTGAGATTCGTCCTGCTGATCGCCCGCTATATCATTCTTTCCACATACGGGCTATCTGTCTGTTCCACCGCTTTCTCCACCTCAATCCCACCTACTCCCGATCACCTCACCCTTGTCCATAGGTAATCTTCCACCAAGAGGTGCATTCCCTGCCGATGAATGAGCCTGTTCATTCCACCGCATCCCCGCATGACCAGGGCCGAAATTCCGTACAATTCTTACAACCAGTGACCTCTGAAGCGAGGCTACCCATTGAACGCGAAACATTCCTTTCTCCACCTTACTAAGCATACTCCTTGAATCCGTAATGAATACAATGTGTATTGCAGTGGTCACCTCTGACTATCGGAAGGCTGCGGTTATTGCTTCCCCCTCCATCCTCATGCTGTACAATTTTAACAGTTCTAACCCACCCACTCCCCCACTTACACACGCATAAACACCCCATGCGGATAGACCCCATAACCACTAGGACGACAGACAAGTCTCTTGCCACTCGACTACTTCGTCTTCCGACCCACGATCGTCTCACAGTGAATATCAACGCAAAACGATCTTCTCCAAAATTGGCTGCGGATAACTGTCAACGTCTGTCGCTATACCTATCTATAATGTTTATACTCTTCTGGTGATACATAGTTTGTGTGCCCTGAGGTTCTCATCGTACAAATCTATAGTGGAAAACTGGAGCACGTATTGTGTAAATATATAACTGTCATCATCATCATCATCATCATCATCATCATCATCATCATCATCATCATTATCATCATCATCATCATCATCATCATCATCATCATCATCATCATCATCATCACCAAGTGCCCTGGCGGCTAGGCTAGCTGTTCATGTCTCTCCCCAGATCTCGGTCTTTGGTCTTCTGAATCAACGATGATGATATTCTTCCACTCCACCGTCTCAATCCACCCAGCTTTATTTCTCTTGGTCAACCTCTGCCTTTCTTCCCTTCGATCATTCCAGTCGTCACACTATTCTCCAATACCTCTCTTCTCATCGCATGACCAAAGAAAGCTGTTTGTCTATTTCTTATCAATGAATGAATCACCCAAAAAAAACGAGAAGTAGATTGTGAGCTTTACTAAAACACGACTACAAGAGACAAATTGGACGTTGCGGCCAAAGCCTTCGTCAGCATAGGATAAACAAATACAAACCGACACAAACCTACATGAAACACACTATGACAATATTAAACTAATTAAAGGTATTTATCTGAATCTGTATCCTAGCTTGGAAAGACTGACACGCGTAGGGTTGTCATGAATTAATATGTGACTTCCAGTCTATTAGCGTGTCAGTCTTTCCAAGCTAGGATACAGATTCAGATAAGTACCTTTAATTAGTTTAATATTGTCATAGTGTGTTTCATGTAGGTTTGTGTCGGTTTGTATTTGTTTGTCCTGTGCTGACGAAGGCTTTGGCCGTAACGTCCAATTTGTCTCTTGTAGTCGTGTTTTAGAAAAGCTCACAATCTACTTCTCGTTTTTTGGGTGATTCATTCATTGCCCTTTTAAGCTTTACTGCAGTTCCCCTCATTCTTGTTTACCATATTTCTTATCAAGCACTCTTTTTTCAGTGACGCTAGCCTCTCCATAGGATGATGATAATTATGATGATTATACACATCGAAGAAAAAAAAAAGAACTGAAAACGTACCGTCAGTTGGTTGTCCAAGGATGGCAGTGAAACAGACGAATATGTGGAGAATCATACCTGAAATATAGAAAACACGACACATTATTGTATGTAAGATAGAACACAGAGGAGAATATCATGTATATAATATAGAAAAGATGACACGCTATTGTATGTAAGATAGACAACAGAGGAGAATTATGTATGAAAAATACATTACAGAAGAGAATCATATATGACAGATAGAAACCAAAGGAGAACAGTATATGCACTTTAGAAAACAGGAGAATCGTGTGTGACAAAGAGAACAAAAAAAAACCCTCTGCTGTGTGTCCACCGTGACGAGGTAGAGGGGCTTGTGCGTCCCAATGACCCCAAGAGCTATGCTGACGGTAGCAAAGCTACTGGTAGGGCCACCCATATCGGACAGGTCAAGGGAGAGGGACCAGACGAAGAGACACACAAACCTGCTGCCTTGTAGGTAGACTGGGGACAGTCAAAGGCTAGGGAAAGCATCCCGAATAAATGCTTGTCGAAATCGGATGTACTGAGCCACAGGCTTGACAAAGCAGTGCAACGTAACTTAATTCATGATGTCACAAATCAAAATTAATCGTTATGGTGCTAATCCCGTGAAGTCCCATCAGGCGGTGATAGTGCCGGGCCCCCTGCCTCGAGGGGGTCCACCCATGACTACTGGTGGTCACCTTCCCCTGTGCTGTGGAGTCAAGGCACAGAGGAGTAGGTTAAGAGCTATTGACCAAATACCCCGGACACTCAACATACTACAGTGGAATGCCGAAGGAGTTTACAAGAAGAAAGACTCCCTAACACAGCGTCTTCATAAAGATAGAATAGATGTGGCATGCATTCAAGAGACACACCTCAACGCCAATCACAAATTCTCAGTCAGAGGATATCAGGCCACACGTTTCGACCGCGAAGGACACAAAGGAGGAGTTCTAATACTTACACGAAATACAATACCTTGCAGCGAAGTATCTGTGATCTCTGACAACCAAACGGAAATTATAGGTGTTGATATAATGATAAAGGACGTGAAAATAAGAATCTACAATCTGTATAGCCCAGCAGATAAGGACCTTACACTCTCAAACATGAAAATAACTGACACAAACTGCATTATTGTCGGAGACTTTAATAGCCGTTCAGAAAGATGGGGATACCCAGATACTGACAAAAGAGGAGATGAATTGGAGGACTGGGAAATAGACTCAAATCTCCATCTACTCAACAAAGCGGATGACACACCGAGCTTCTACTCCAGAAGATGGCTTACCACTTCTACTCCAGACTTAGCTTTCTGCACAGGAGACATCCTCCACAAAATCGATCGCCATGTGCTGGACCAATTAGCAGGTAGTGACCACAGACCAATCAAGCTTGTAATGAATATGGAGTATGTTCCACAGGAGCAAAAGCCCTTGCCCCGCTGGAATTACAAACGAGCAGATTGGGACAGATTTGCCATACTAACAGACAAATATTGTGAAAACATAAATACACGATATGGCAACATAAAGCAAATGGTGGAAAGTCTAAACAGAGCGATAATACAGGCAGCTACTGAGTCCATTCCTAGAGGAGCGAGGAAAAATTACAAACCATACTGGACTGAAGAACTACAAAGTTTGGAGGACAAAGTTGAAGATGCCAGGAAGACAGCAGAGAGAGAACAAACAATTGAAGCGAATATCTCTCTCAAAGCCATCTCAGCAAAATATAAAAGAACAGTAAATCAAACAACAAGAGATTGTTGGAGGGAAAAAACAGAAAACCTGAATTTTGACAGGGATGGAAACAAACTATGGAAACTAGTGAAAGCCATGAACAATGAAGGACCTAGAAACAAACAAATAACAATTAAACAAGGAAATGCCTTGCTTACAGGAAAAAAGGCTGCAAATGCACTAATGGAACACTATGCAAATGCAAACCACATTGATATTACAACCGAACAGAAGAAAGCAATCAAAGACAAACAGATACATCATAGAAATACAGAGACAGCAGCAGAATATATGATGGCAAATCTAACAATGGAAGAAATGGAACAGGCAATGAATACCCTAAAAAAGAAGAAATCACCAGGAAAGGATGGAATCACAAATGAAATGCTAATAGGACTAGGCACCAAGGCAAAGAAGAAACTACTAGCAGTCCTAAATAACAGCTGGAAGAGAGGAATAGTCCCACAAGCATGGAAGGAAGCTATACTAATACCAATCCCAAAGAAAGGAAAAGACCTGGAAGAACCAAATGGCTATCGACCTATCAGTCTACTTAGCTGTGTAGGAAAATTAATGGAACGCATTATCAATGGCAGGCTAACATGGCATCTGGAAGAAAACAAACTCTTAACACCACACCAAGCAGGATTCAGAAAGTACAGATCCACTGAAGATCAAATAACCTATATAGCTCAGGAAATAGAGGATGCCTTCCAAGAGAAAAAGCACACACACTAGCAGTCTGGATAGATTTAGAAAAAGCATTTGATAAAGTATGGAAGGAAGGACTGAAAGTAAAACTGCAAAACATGCATGTTTGTGGAAAAATGTATAAATGGATCAGCCACTACCTTGAGAACAGAACTGCCAGGACAAAAGTACAAGGACAAACAAGCAAAATGATGCTGCTGGAGCAAGGTGTCCCCCAAGGAGGAGTTCTTTCACCAACATTATTCCTAGCATATATAAATGACATCACAGAAAATTTTCCAGCCAGAGTACACACATCCTCCTTTGCAGATGACCTAGCCATATGGACATCTGAAGAATATATTAGTACAGCTAACAGCAGAATACAGCAAGCCTTATTAGCGCTAGAGGACTGGTCAAAATCATGGCTAGTGAAGATAAGTGAGGAGAAAACAACATGCACAGTGTTCTCCCTCTCAAATAAAACTCAGCAACCTAAGCTGGTATTGAATGGAAAAATATTGCGCCATGAAGAAAATCCAAACTATCTAGGAGTCACCTTTGATCGTCGCCTGACATGGAAGACACAGGTTGAGAAAAATCGAACAAGAGCAAGGCAGAGAATGGCAATCATGAAAAAGCTTGCTGGTACAACGTGGGGAGCAGATGAGAAAGTTCTCAAGAAGTTATATACTGGACGGGTGAGGCCAGTACTGGAATATGGCATTGCAGCTTGGGCAACAGCAGCTAAGTCAAACTTTAACAAAATAAGTAGAGTCCAAAACCAAGGAATGCGAATCATAACTGGAAGCCTGAAGACAACGCCTATTAATGAACTAGAAAAGATCACTTGTTTACAACCAATGCAGGATAGAAGAGATAGCAGAGCCCAGCAACAAGCAGAAAAATTTAGAAGATTGACAGACCACACTATGTACAACAGATTTAATGGTTTTGGAAAGGGAAGACTGAAGCGTAGCAACTTTGTAGAAACTGCAAAACGAAGGATTAGGGCAGATCCTATACTTAACATATCAACAGTCAAGCCCATACACAATGCACACAAGTTCCCAGCTTGGAGACAGCAGCAACTGCCTGAGATGATAGAAAACATTCCTGGTATTGAGAAAAAGAACACTCAGCATGAAACCGAAAGAAGAGAAATAACCCTAAACTACATAAAAGAACATTACCCAAGCAGGAATTGGACCCATGCATATACAGATGGATCAGCCAAAAATTCAATAGAGAATGGAGGAGGAGGAGTTCTCCTAAATTTAAAAAATGGAGTGAAAAAAACACATTCAATGGCAACTGGAAAATTTTCAAGTAACTTCAAAGCGGAGGTAGAGGCTCTGAAAACTGCAGCAGAAATGCTCCTGATGGAGGAAAATAAAGAGAAGCAAATAGCTATCTTCACAGATGCAAAGTCAGCTGTCTCAATACTGAAGAGCAATAACAGCACAGAACTAACTGACCTAAGAGCAGCACTCCATGGTCTATGCCAGAAATCCAAAAAAGTTGTAATACAGTGGACCCCATCACATTGCAGTATACCTGGAAACGAAGAGGCTGACAGACTGGCAAAAGAGGGTGGACAACTACCACAGCCTGACATAGACATAACCTATAATGAGGCAAAGAGGTTGATAAAAAGCACTTATAGAACCAAATGGGAATCAGAGCATCCAGGCCATCAGAAGGATGATGCATATTACAAACTCGACCGAAGAGAACAAGTAGCAATCTTCAGACTCCGCACAGGACATAACAGGCTGAAATACCACTTGTTCAATAAACTAAAGATAGGAGATACCGATGAATGTAATTGTAGAACTGGAAAAATGACAGCAAAACATTTGCTGCAGGATTGCCCAACGTATGCAGAACAGAGAAAGATATTTTGGCCCACACCTGCTTCATTTGAGGACAAGCTCTATGGAGATATCAACAAGCTCAAGTTGACCGCAGCTTACTTTAACTACATACAGGTTGACATTTAAAGGTGCATGAAGACCCAGAGGCATGAAATGGAATATTGCTTGGATAGCAAATCCATTATGTGGAAAGTCCAAATCGAAAGCTTGCTGTGTGGGCTTCAAAAAAGGTGGAAAAGTGTCCTAGTGGCACGAAATGGAATATTGCTTGGATAGCAAATCCATTACGTGGAAAGTCCGAATCAAAAGCCCATTGTGTGGGCTTCATAAAAGGTGGAAAAGTGTCCTAGTGGCATGAAATGGAATATTGCTTGGATAGCAAATCCATTACGTGGAAAGTCCGAATCAAAAGCCCACTGTGTGGGCTTCATAAAAGGTGGAAAAGTGTCCTAGTGGCACGAAATGGAATATTGCTTGGATAGCAAATCCATTACATGGAAAGTCCGAATCGAAAGCTCACTGTGTGGATGTCATCTGCAGACTGCATACTTCTGGTTTCCGGAAGAACAGCCTATGGTGAACGGAAGGCCCAATATACGGAAGTGAGGCTAAGCAGCCATGTGCAGGACGTGACGATTCCTTGGGTGAGCCCAGTACCAGAGCGCTATGTATCGGCTCTGCAAGTATGGAAGCCTCCTTGGATGGCGGGGAATGCCCATGGTCTGCCCCTGCCTTCCCTTGAGGGCTGACCAGGATCTTTGGCTGTTCTATATGGACCAGCTGGGATGGGGGATAACACCACAACAGTGAGAGTCAAACGTCCTAAGAAACCCCCGGGAAGGTTAACCCGGTCAACAAATGCCCGCAGAAGTCGGATGTGTCGGCCTAACGGCGCAAGAACGCAGCTCTGCTGTAAACAGGCACAACGCAATCACATGCGGAAAAAAAAACTCCGGATGAACGAAGAAGAAGAAGGAGAACCAAAAAAAAAAGGGGGGGGGGCGTTTATGAAAGGGTATCATTTGTCAAAGACAGATAGGAGAAACAAACTGAAAAATAGAAAACATGGGAATATCATACCTGCAAGAAAGAAATCAAGAGAACGTGTGTGAAAGCTAGAAATAGGAAAAGCATACGTCAAAGACAGAAAACAGGAGAATCATGTGTGGTATATAGAAGATAGAGGAGAATTGTGTATGGTTTATAGAAACCGGTACATCGCGTGTAAAATATAGAAGATAGGGGAGAATGGTTTTTGGATTATATAAACAGGATATAAACAGGCACATCGTGTGTGAAATATAGAAGATAAAGATGACTGGCGTGTGAAATATAGAAGACAGAGGAGAATCGTTTCTGGATTCTAGAAACAGGGGAATTATGTGTGAAACATAGAAGATAGAGGAGAATCGTGTCTAGTGTATAGATACAGCGACATAACTTATGAAATATAAAAAAATAGAGGAGTATCGTGTATGGTTTATAGAAACGACGACATAATGTATGTAATATAGAAGATAGAGGTGAATCTTATCTGGTTTATAGAAACAGCGTCATAATTTGTGAAATATAGAAGATTGAGGTGAATCTTATGTGGTTTATAGAAACAGCAACATAATTTGTGAAATATAGAAGATAGTGGAGAATCTTGTCTTGTTTATAGAAACAGCGACATAATTTGTGAAATATAGGAGATAGAGGAGAATCTTGTCTGGTTTATAGAAATAGCGACATAATTTGTGAAATATAGAAGATAGAGGAGAATCTTGTCTGGTGTACAGAAACAGCGACATATTTTGTGAAATATAGAAAATAGTGGAGAATCTTGTCTTGTTTATAGAAACAGCGTCATAATTTGTGAAATATAGAAGATTGAGGTGAATCTTATGTGGTTTATAGAAACAGCAACATAATTTGTGAAATGTAGAAGAAAGTGGAGAATCTTGTCTTGTTTATAGAAACAGCGACATAATTTGTGAAATATAGAAGATAGAGGAGAATCTTGTCTGGTGTACAGAAACAGCGACATATTTTGTGAAATATAGAAGATACAGGAGAATCTTGTCTGGTTTATAGAAACAGCGACATATTTTGTGAAATATAGAAGATAGAGGAGAATCTTGTCTGGTGTACAGAAACAGCGACATAATTTATGATATATAGAAGGTAGAGGAGAATCGTGTGTGAGAAATAGAAACAGGAAAAGCATACACAGACGATAGAAAACAAGATAATTGTGTCTGGTTTATAGAAAAGAGGGACACCGTGTGTGAAACACGGCAGAAAGAGAAACATGATCCGTGAAAGATAGAAAACGGATGAAAATTATCTGTAGACGATAGAAAAATAATCACAAAGAAAATCATGCGTGAAAGAGTGAAAACAACATATCACATTTCAGCAATGTGATTATTTAGTTCAACTAGGAAAACAAAATGATGTCTAATTTGCAAATAAGTAGTTACTGGAGGAAATTCGCCGGCTGTTTTCGTTTTGAATTGAAAACAAAGTAGATCAAATAACAAATGTATAGCTCAAGAAGGAAAGATTGAATTTCAAGAGAAGAAGTACAAGCTAGGGGTTGGGTAGATTTAGAAAGAGCATTTGATAAAGTAGTAAAGTAAGCATTTGCGAAAGTAGTAAAATAATCATTTGATAAAGTAGTAAATTAAGCATTTGATAAAGTAGTAAAATAATCATTTGATAAAGTAATAAAGTAAGCATTTTATAAAGTAGGAAAGTAAGCATTTGATCATCATCATCATTAAGTGCCATGCCGACTGGCGTAGGCGTTCATGACTCTCCACACAGCTTGGTCTGGTTTTCTGGATCAACTCTGTGGTTGATATTCCTCCATACCACCGTCGCAATCCATCAGCATCATTTCTCGTGGTCCGCCTCTGTCTCTCTTCCCCTCGATATTTCCAGTCGTCACGATGTTCTCAAACGCCTCTCTTCTCAACACATGACCAAAAAAGCTGTTTGTTTCTTTCTTATTGTTGTATATAATGTTTCTAGTTGTAAAGTAAGCATTTCATAAAGTAGTAAAATAAGCATTTGATAAAGTAGTAAATTAAACATTTGATAAAGTAGTTTATACTTCTTAGTTTTTCTACGAGCAGTATGAAGATCCCCTGCCGGCTTGCTAGGCCAGTCGCAGGTTTAGGACACAAATCTGACCACAGGGAGTCCATCCCCTATGGCGAGCCATAGCCCCTGTTATCAATTACATGTATCAATAACTACTAAGAAAGCACTTTACAACACAATCTTCCTACCAACTCTATGCTACCAATGTCCACATCCTGGACAATGACAGAAAAAGAGAAAAGAAAATCACAACAACAGAAATGAGATTCCTGAGAAGAATACTCAACGTATCAAGAAGAGACCAGATCAGAAATGAAGAAATCAGGACTAAAGTAGGGGTTATAGCAGCATTAGATTTTATAGAAAGCGGCAAGTCAAATGGTTTGGCCATGCAAGTAGGTTACCATTCAACAGCATACCACAACAAGCAATAATGTACAGACGAGATGGAAACAGAGGAAGAGGCCGAACACGTAAACGTTGGACGGAGGGAATAGCAGAGTCCATGGGAATATCGATATATGAAGCCCATAATCGGGCACTCTCACGATGTTTATACTTCACCTTGACACCGCAAGGTACAAGAGAAACAAGATGAGATGAGATGAGATAAAGTAGTAAAGTAAGCGTTTGACAAAGTAGTAAAGTAAACATTTGATAAAGTAGCAAGGTAAGCATTTGATAAAGTAGTAAAGTAAGAATTTGATAAAGATGTAAAGTACGCGTATGATACAGTAGTAAAGTAAGCATTTGATAAAATAGTAAAGTAAGAATTTGATAAAGATGTAAAGTACGCGTATGATACAGTAGTAAAGTAAGCATTTGATAAAATAGTAAAGTAAGCATTTGATAACGTAGTAAAGTAAGCATTTGATAAAGTAGTAAAGTAAGCATTTAATAAAGAAGTAAAGTACGCGTATAATAAAGTAGTAAAGTAAGCATATGATAAAGAAGTAAAGTACGCGTATGACACAGTAGTAAAGTAAGCATTTGATAAAGTAGTAAAGTAAGCATTTGATAAAGTAGTAAAGTAAGCATTTGATAAAGTAGTAAAGTAAGCATTTGATAAAGTCAAGAAAGTGTATGATACAATAGTAAAGTAAGCATTTGATAAAGTAGTAAAGTAAGCATTTGATAAAGTCAAGTACGCGAATGATACAGTAGTAAAGTGAGCATTTGATAAAGTCAAGTAACCGTATGATACAGTGGTAAAGTAAGCATTTGATAAAGTCAAGTACGCGTATGATACAGTAGTAAATAAAGCATTTGATAAAGTCAAGTACGCGTATGATACAGTAGTAAAGAAAGCATTTGATAAAGTCAAGTACGCGTATGATAAAGTAGTAAAGTAAGCATTTGATAAATTAGGACAGTGGATACAATAAGGTAAGTGAAACTGAAAATAATGCTAATTTCCCTCTTCTAATTTTGTTCGCTGGAAATTTATTGTCTATTTGTCTGTTTTCGTTCGCTCTATTTGAGCTCGAGCGTATTCCAGGCTGGACTAATTTTTGCGTGTGGATTAGCTCTACTTATTAGCATTGTCCCTCGCCATCAGGCAAACCTACTCACACTTCTAATGCATTTGTAACTTATTCCCCAAGTCAAAGACGAGAAGTCAACATCTTTAGTTCAGCTGAGTCGGGGTTGGCCCCACAATCTCGCCATCAGCACACGGGAATTTAAGGGCTTGCGTTCTTATCCATTACGTATCTTGACCTAGTTTATTGAATATACCTGCAATGTTGCCTCTTTTAAAATCTTCACTGCCTTTTTTAGATCACTCAGTGGTCCATGAAAATGATCTTCCCTTGTTTTAGTTCACTGGGTGGTCCATTAAGTTGATCTTTCTCTGTGTTAGTTCACTGGGTGGTCCATGAAATTGATCTTAAAGGATGTTAGTTCCCTGGATATGCCATGAAGTCGATCTTCCACTGTGTTAGGTCATTCCATGGTCCATGAAGTTGATCTTCCACTGCGTTAGTTCATTCCATGGTCCATTAAGTTGATCTTCCACTATTTTAGTTCACACGGTGATCCATGAAAGTGAGATTTCACGGTATTAGTTCACTAGGTGGTCCGTGAAGTTGATCTTCCACTGTGTTAGTTCACTGGGCGGTCCATGAAGTTGATCTTCCAGTGTGTTAGTTCACTACGTGGTCCATGAAAGTGATCTTTCTCTGTGTTAGTTCACTGGGTGGTACATGAAGTTGATCTTCAACTGCTTTAGTTCACTTATTGGTCCACGAAGTTGATCTTCCACTGTGTTAGTTCACTGGGTGGACAATGAAGTTGATCTTCCACTGTGTTAGATCAATGGGTGGTCCATGAAGTTGATCATCCACAGTTTTAGCTCACGGACTTCCGGTTTCAAGATGGCGACGGACGGTCGGGTTGTTTTGTGATCGTCAACTTATTCGCGTAGGAGATGGGTTTATTCATCTCTTGCGTGTAATTTGTGTGCCAGGATGTAAAACCAGGAGTTTTTACTCAAGATCTGAGAAGATGCTACGGAATTTCGTGCATCGAGCGAAGCAATCCTTGAGTGAATTTTTCGCAGCGTGTGTGGTTTCTGTTGTTTTCGGTTTTTCAACATGGCGGAACAACGTGTGTTCTCCGAGCGGTCAGCAGCCAACCTAACGAGCGGGCGTGGGCGCCGGGCAGGCAGAAATAGACATGGTAAGCGTGGTGGTTTAAGACGTTTTAGACTCAAGTGTTACCGTCTAGGACTCAGGAATATCCGTATTCTGTATTGGAACTGCGCCAGCGTAAAACAACGGGACTCTTGGTTTACAGGAACGACATTGTAGCGCTCCGGGATACGAGACTGGGCGATCAGCTACTCCGAAATGCCGGCTTCAAATGTTTCTACAACAGACGACATCTGGGAATGGCGATTCTCGTTCGCGACAGCATGGTGGCATCAGAGCTAGACATGTCCAGTTGGAACAGTGACGATATACAAATACAGGCGTTGAGAGTTCAATCCAGTATACCATTCGTGTTGGTTAATGTTTATGCCCGCCGCGAGTATGGATTCCCAGAAGTGGCAGTGCTTAAGTGGCATATTAAGTCACGAGAGAAATGTTATTTTCTGTGGCGATTTCAACGCTAAACATTTCCTCCAACACACAGGGGAAGGAGCTCGAGACTGCACTTGAAACCATTGACCTGGTTTGTATCAACAGTGGCTGTGTCACCAGGACAGCAAGCCGTCCAGGCGATGAGGACAGTGCTATTGATCTGGCGCTAGTTTCACCTTCACTCACTACAGTGTGTAGATGGGGTGTCCTAGGATGCCACGGCAGCGACCACCACCCTTGCAGCATATTGGTGGAGAAAGGCAGAACCAGGCAGCACAAGCTAAAGATTAAGACTTTCCAGTATGACAGTACAGGGCAAGATGTGGTGAGTAAAATAAGACGTGACAAGCGCAGAAAGTTTCAGGGCAGGAAAAAAAGCTGGGAGCAGCCACCTTGGTGGAATGTCGAGGTGGAGAAGGCTTGGGTGGATAAGCGTAGTGCTGTAAGGAGATGGCAAAATGCCAAGAAGAACAGAGCTGGTCATCCTAGTCCCTGCATGCACTTAGAAAGAGAGATGCACACAAAAGTAAGCTATTTCATGGATAGATCTGAAGAAAGCCTTTGACAAAGTCTGGAAAGAAGGTTTGATGAAGAAACTGAGAAACTGCAAAGTCAATGGAAGAATGTACAAATGGGTGAAAGGATACTTGCACAACAGAAGAGCCCGAGTACAGATAGACGGACTCAAGAGCAAGAAAGTACTACTGCGTCACGGTGTCCCCTAGGGCGGAGTCTTGTCCCCCACACTTTTTCTAATCTTCATCAATGATCTTGTTGCTCACCTACCGCATGGAATTAAAGCGGCAATGTACGCCGATGACCTGGTTCTATGGAGCACAAATGAACATGCATCTGTGGCCACCAGATCGCTACAAAGAGCTGTAGATACATTTGCTGCATGGGCAAATAGATGGTGTGTCAGCAAAAACACTGACAAGAGCAGCACCACCCTATTTACCCTCTCTCCAAAACAAAAGGCAGGGATCATCCAGATAAATGGAACACCCCTAAGAGAAGATAAAGAACCAACATACCTTGGAGTAACATTTGATGGCAGGCTGACATGGAGAAAGCACATCAACAAAGCAGTAGCAAAATCCAGAAGGAAAATAGCCATCCTGAGAAAGCTAAGTGGAACCACATGGGGAGCCAGTACGAAAATACTTAGCAAAGTTTACCAACAGAGCATACGACCACACCTGGAATATGGGTCAACTGCGTGGTGTTCAGCATCAAAAACCACACTACAAGAGTTGGACAAGGTGCAAAATCAAGCACTTAGAGTCACCACAGGAGGGATGAGATCAACCCCTATAGTGGAAATGGAGAAGATGGGGAGGACACAGGCACTGAGTGAGCGCAGAGATACGAAAACGCTAATACAAGCAGAAAAGTTCCTCAGCTTGCCAGGCCACCCTATGAAGAACAGATTTGAAAACCTAGCTATGGGGCGGTTGAAAAGAAGCAGTTTTATCCACCAGGCCAAACGACTCTGCACAGAAACCACTGATCTGCCCACAGTTGGTATCCCCCTAACAACTATTCCAGAGCGAACTCCATGGAAAGATGAGCATAGACTATCGTTACAAATCCAGACAAAAGTGAGAGGAATATTTGACAAGGAAGAACAGAACAGTGTGCAGCGCAGAACAGCCACTCTCAGCTTCCTTGATGAAGAATACCCACAGGACCTCTGGATCCGAGTCTACACAGATGGGTCAGCACAAAATGCTGTTCGAAATGGAGGAGCGGGAGTGTACATAGAATATCCAAATAATACTAGGGACACAGCCAGAGTACCGACAGGAAAGTACTGCCATAACTATGATGCTGAAATTGAGGCAATCAAGATAGCAACAGAGAAATTACTAAATACCAGCCATGGTACACAACCTGTGGTGCTATTGACAGATGCAAAATCAGTACTCAAGGTGCTCCTGTCTGGGAAATTGCCAGTACTAAGGACACTACTTTCTGAACTTAGCAGTCAGCATAAGGTCACCATACAGTGGATACCATCCCACTGTGGAGTACCCGGAAACGACAGAGCTGATCAATTGGCTAAGGAAGGAGCCAAAGAAGAACAGCCTGATGTGCCCGTTACATACCACCAAAAGAAAAGAATGATCAAATCAGTCAGAAAGCCACCAAAATCTGCTCAAGATGACTACCACGTTATGGACTGACCAGAACAAGTCATTATTCTGCGCCTCAGAACAGGACACAATAGATTACGCAACCACATGTATACAAAATTCGAGATTGATTGATTGATTGATTTAGGAACCGACATCACAGCACTCGGGACATTCCCATAAGCGCTCCGCCTCCATCCCCAGCAGCCAGCGAAGAGTTCCAACAAAATTCAAGATTGGTGAAACAGCCATGTGCACATGTGGATTGGCGTCGCAGACAGCAGAGCACATACTCCAAGACTGCCCAAAATATAACATATCTAGGCAAACCTTCTGGCCTAGAGAGACGACAGTGGAAGATAAACTCTATGGACCACTGTGTGAACTGAAAAAAACAGTTCAATTCATGCAAGAGACGACATTACAGATATAGACATATTTCAAGCGAACGAAAGAAGAAGAAGAAGCTATTTAAAAAAACTGGTCACGGTGGTTAAAAGCGAAAATGGGCAGAGGTGTGTCAAAGAGTAAGCACAAACTAAGTCACTGAAATTGTTCTGGCGACTACATAAAAGCATTAGTCGTGTAGTCAAGAATAAGAGCATTTCTGACTTCCAAGGTGCTGACCTCATCTGGCAGAGGACTGACGAGGACAAGGGCAAAGCCCTCTTTGAACGCTACCTTGAGCAGAGCAACCAGACAGACATGGGAGGCCGGAATCTGGCCAAGGAAGTCACCTCAGACAGATGCAAGGCCCAGAACACTGAAGACACAGTGACAGTGAAAGAAATCAAGGCTGTGCTTCGACGATCAAAAAACAGCGCTCCAGGGCCTGATGGCTTAAGATACGACGACATAAATAGGTGTACCGACAATGAGCTAGAGAAACTAGCAGACATGTACAACAACAGTATAGGGAGTGCTAGCATCAAGGAGGAATGGTTACACAGCTATCTGATTCCCTTGCCGAAGCCTGACAAAGACCACACAAAAATTCAGGGATATCGAATTATAACCATGCAGAATACAATAGGTAAGCTGCTGGAGAAGGTAATTGCCAGGAAAATATCAAGCCAGCTATAGAGGCAAGGTGTTTTTCCACCTGCCCTTGGTGGGTACCGTCTAAAAAGAGAAACCTGGACCAATGCAGCCGTTTTTGCCCATGATGTCTATGAAGGTTTCCACTCAGGCATTGAAAGCTTTGCTGCGACGATTGATCTTGAGGACGCGTACAACAGAGTACCATTGGATTTTTTAATGCTTCAGCTTCTTGAACTAAAAGTAAGTCCATTCCTCCTTAGTTGGATAGCTGCAGCCCTCTTCCAACGGAAAGTAGTTTTTAGATGTGGCAGTTGGACTTCGGAACCAACAACAATATATCCTGGCCTACCACAGGGATCACCATTATCTCCGGTACTGTTCAACGCCTACACAGCGAGAACCACCAGTGAGCAGATCACTGGACCTGGCAGGACATTGTCATATGCCGATGATGTTTTAGTGTACCGTCAGGGTAAGGATAGAGAGCAGGTTGCTGTGGAACTACAAACTGAACTCTATCGCATAGGTACTTGGTATGATGAAGCTGGGGCAATGGTCAACCCAACAAAGGCAACAGTGACTTGGTTCTCATTGAATAAACATATTGTCAACACTCCAACACCAACTGTAAAGCTGTGTTCAGAGACGGTGTAAAGAACGCAGACAATGAATTACCTGGGGATACGGTTTGATCGAAGCCTTTCTTATAATGAGCACACAGACCAGGTGATAACAAAGGCATTGCGGGGTTTGGCTGCGATGCGGGTGATGGCGGCAGCAAACAGTGAGCAGCGCCATCTATGTCTTCTGTACGAGGTTCTGGCCATGTCTGTTTTTGAGTATGCAATGGCAATCCTGACTCTCAGCCGTAAGCAGATAGAAAGGATGGAAAGGATACGGAATGAAGCTATGCGCATTATTCTTGGATATACAAGAGATACAGGATGCAGGGCGATGCGCTAACTTCCTGATTTTCCAACCACTGAAGACAAAATACAAGTTTGCAGAGCACGCGCCTACCTCAGAATTAACGCAAACACACAACATCCACTGCACAGTGAAATTAAATTATGAAGGTGAAGGGCAGCAGGTTAAAAAAAGGACGGTCGTGGATGGGTCAAGCCGAATACATTCTTCAACAGGTGTGTTCACTTGAGGACTTAGAACCTGGCGAGGAGTGGGTACAAATGCCAACAGATTTCTGCACATCCTTTTCAGTTTGCATCCAACTAGATAGAAAATGCAGGTAAGAAAATCCGGCTGCTGTGGAGGTTGAAGTGCAAGCGTTGAATTTCGAGAATTCGCTAGACGGTGATGCTGTCATCTACACAGATGGGTCGGTCGTCCGACATGTGTGAAGCTCATGGGTCTTTACGGCTCGGGCCGGAGGGAGAATTGTGAAGGAGGACTCTGGTGCTTTCACTGAAACCACAAGTAGCCTGACTATGGAAGTCATGGCAGTAAGTAAAGCAATAACATGGTTTCGAGACACAGGCATTCACTAGGGCATGTTTCCTTAGCGACTCAATGAACATGATCAAGAGGATAGAGGAGGGGTCGATCCGAAGAGAATGGTTGCTGCCCCTGGAGCGGTCTCGGCTGGCAAAGATTAGTTTCATCTTCGTGCCAGGGCATGCGAGAGTACAAGGAAATGAGCGGGCTGATAAGCTCGAAGGTGAGAATACTGTGGAGGGCGGACGCGCCATGGACCAGTCTGACATTCTGAATGCTCTACGAGAAGTAAGACTTTTGCGTGAACCAAGTATGACTGTGAATCTACAACCATGGCCAGACTGCGAGAACAGCAAATTAAAAGAGGGGTGGCCAAACAAGAACACTACTCAGGAAGCCAAAGAAGATTGATAAACCAACACAGAACTGGCGTCGTTAGCCGCTACATGGGCGGTCCATGAAGTTGATCTTATACTGTGTTAGTTCACTGGGCGATCCATGAAGTTGATCTTCCACTGTGTTAGTTCACTGGATGGTCCATGAAGTTGATCTTCTACTCTATTAGTTCACAGGGTGTTCCATAAAGTTGAGCTTCCACTGTGTTAGTTCACTGGATGGTCCATGAAGTTGATCTTCCACTGTGTTAGTTCACATGGCGGTCCATGAAGTTGATCTTCCATTTTGTTAGTTCAATCTGTGGTCCATGAAGTTGAACTTTCACTGTGTTAGTTCACTGGGTGGTTCATAAAGTTGATCTTCCATAGTTTTAGTTCACTCGGTTGTCCATTAAGTTGTTCTGCCGCTGTGTTAGTTCACTGGGTGATCCATGACGTTGATCTTCCACTGTGTTAGTTCAATGGGTGGTCCATGAAGTTGATCTTTTACTCTGTTAGTTCACTGGGTGGTCCATGAAGTTGATCTTCCGCTGTGTTAGTTCACTGGGTGGTCCATGAAGTTGATCTTCCGCTGTGTTAGTTCACTGGATGGTCCATGAAGTTAATCTTCCACTGTGTTAGTTCACTGGGTGGTCCATGAAGTTGATCTTCCGCTGTGTTAGTTCACTGGGTTGTCCATGAAGTTGATCTTTTACTCTGTTAGTTCACTGGGTGGTCCATGATGTTGATCTTTTACTCTGTTAGTTCACTGGGTGGTCCATGAAGTTGATCTTCCACTGTGTTAGTTCAATCTGTGGTCCATGAAGGTGATCTTCTACTCTGTTAGTTCACCGGGTGTTCCATGAAGTTGATCTTCCACTGTGTTAGTTCAATTGGTGGTCCATGACGGTGAAATCCACTGTTTTAGTTCAATTGGTGGTCCATGACGGTGAAATCCACTGTTTTAGTTCAATTGGTGGTCCATGACGGTGAAATCCACTGTGTTAGCTCAATTGGTGGTCCATGACGGTGATCTTCCACTGTTTTAGTTCAATTGGTGGTCCATGACGGTGATCTTCCACTGTTTTAGTTCAGTTGGTGGTCCATGACGGTGATCTTCCACTGTGTTATTCAATTGGTGGTCCATGACGGTTAAATCCACTGTTTTAGTTCAATTGGTGGTCCATGACGGTGATCTTCCACTGTGGTAGTTCAATTGGTGGTCCATGACGGTGATCTTCCACTGTTTTAGTTCAATTGGTGGTCCGTGACCGCGAAATCCACTGTTTTAGTTCAATTGGTGGTCCATGACAGTGAAATCCACTGTTTTAGTTTAATTGGTGGTCCATGACGGTGAAATCCACTGTTTTAGTTCAATTGGTGGTCCATGACGGCGATCTTCCACTGTTTTAGTTCAATTGGTGGTCCATGACGGTGATCTTCCACTGTGGTAGTTCTTCTTCTTCTTCTTCTTCGTTCATCCGGAGTTTTTTTTCGGATGTGATTGCGTTGTGCCTGTTTACAGCAGAGCTGCGTTCTTGCGCCGTTAGGCCGACACATCCGACTTCTGCTGGCATTTGTTAACCGGGTTAACCTTCCCGGGGGTTTCTTAGGACGTTTGACTCTCACTGTTGTGGTGTTATCCCCCATCCCAGCTGGTCCATATAGAACAGCCAAAGATCCTGGTCAGCCCTCAAGGGAAGGCAGGGGCAGACCATGGGCATTCCCCGCCATCCAAGGAGGCTTCCATACTTGCAGAGCCGATACATAGCGCTCTGGTACTGGGCTCACCCAAGGAATCGTCATGTCCTGCACATGGCTGCTTAGCCTCACTTCCGTATATTGGGCCTTCCGTTCACCATAGGCTGTTCTTCCGGAAACCAGAAGTATGCAGTCTGCAGATGACATCCACACAGTGAGCTTTCGATTCGGACTTTCCACGTAATGGATTTGCTATCCAAGCAATATTCCATTTCATGCCACTAGGACACTTTTCCACCTTTTATGAAGCCCACACAATGAGCTTTTGATTCGGACTTTCCACGTAATGGATTTGCTATCAAGCAATATTCCATTTCGTGCCACTAGGACACTTTTCCACCTTTTATGAAGCCCACACAGCGAGCTTTCGATTTGGACTTTCCACATAATGGATTTGCTATCCAAGCAATATTTCATTTCATGCCTCTGGGTCTTCATGCACCTTTAAATGTCAACCTGTATGTAGTTAAAGTAAGCTGCGGTCAACTTGAGCTTGTTGATATCTCCATAGAGCTTGTCCTCAAATGAAGCAGGTGTGGGCCAAAATATCTTTCTCTGTTCTGCATACGTTGGGCAATCCTGCAGCAAATGTTTTGCTGTCATTTTTCCAGTTCTACAATTACATTCATCAGTATCTCCTATCTTTAGTTTATTGAACAAGTGGTATTTCAGCCTGTTATGTCCTGTGCGGAGTCTGAAGATTGCTACTTGTTCTCTTCGGTCGAGTTTGTAATATGCATCATCCTTCTGATGGCCTGGATGCTCAGATTCCCATTTGGTTCTATAAGTGCTTTTTATCAACCTCTTTGCCTCATTATAGGTTATGTCTATGTCAGGCTGTGGTAGTCGTCCGCCCTCTTTTGCCAGTCTGTCAGCCTCTTCGTTTCCAGGTATACTGCAATGTGATGGGATCCACTGTATTACAACTTTTTTGGATTTCTGGCATAGACCATGGAGTACTGCTCTTAGGTCAGTTAGTTCTGTGCTGTTATTGCTCTTCAGTATTGAGACAGCTGACTTTGCATCTGTGAAGATAGCTATTTGCTTCTCTTTATTTTCCTCTATCAGGAGCATTTCTGCTGCAGTTTTCAAAGCCTCTACCTCCGCTTTGAAGTTACTTGAAAATTTTCCAGTTGCCATTGAATGTGTTTTTTTCACTCCATTTTTTAAATTTAGGAGAATTCCTCCTCCTCCATTCTCTATTGAATTTTTGGCTGATCCATCTGTATATGCATGGGTCCAATTCCTGCTTGGGTAATGTTCTTTTATGTAGTTTAGGGTTATTTCTCTTCTTTCGGTTTCATGCTGAGTGTTCTTTTTCTCAATACCAGGAATGTTTTCTATCATCTCAGGCAGTTGCTGCTGTCTCCAAGCTGGGAAGTTGTGTGCATTGTGTATGGGCTTGACTGTTGATATGTTAAGTATAGGATCTGCCCTAATCCTTCGTTTTGCAGTTTCTACAAAGTTGCTACGCTTCAGTCTTCCCTTTCCAAAACCATTAAATCTGTTGTACATAGGGTGGTCTGTCAATCTTCTAAATTTTTCTGCTTGTTGCTGGGCTCTGCTATCTCTTCTATCCTGCATTGGTTGTAAACAAGTGATCTTTTCTAGTTCATCAATAGGCGTTGTCTTCAGGCTTCCAGTTATGATTCGCATTCCTTGGTTTTGGACTCTACTTATTTTGTTAAAGTTTGACTTAGCTGCTGTTGCCCAAGCTGCAATGCCATATTCCAGTACTGGCCTCACCCGTCCAGTATATAACTTCTTGAGAACTTTCTCATCTGCTCCCCACGTTGTACCAGCAAGCTTTTTCATGATTGCCATTCTCTGCCTTGCTCTTGTTCGATTTTTCTCAACCTGTGTCTTCCATGTCAGGCGACGATCAAAGGTGACTCCTAGATAGTTTGGATTTTCTTCATGGCGCAATATTTTTCCATTCAATACCAGCTTAGGTTGCTGAGTTTTATTTGAGAGGGAGAACACTGTGCATGTTGTTTTCTCCTCACTTATCTTCACTAGCCATGATTTTGACCAGTCCTCTAGCGCTAATAAGGCTTGCTGTATTCTGCTGTTAGCTGTACTAATATATTCTTCAGATGTCCATATGGCTAGGTCATCTGCAAAGGAGGATGTGTGTACTCTGGCTGGAAAATTTTCTGTGATGTCATTTATATATGCTAGGAATAATGTTGGTGAAAGAACTCCTCCTTGGGGGACACCTTGCTCCAGCAGCATCATTTTGCTTGTTTGTCCTTGTACTTTTGTCCTGGCAGTTCTGTTCTCAAGGTAGTGGCTGATCCATTTATACATTTTTCCACAAACATGCATGTTTTGCAGTTTTACTTTCAGTCCTTCCTTCCATACTTTATCAAATGCTTTTTCTAAATCTATCCAGACTGCTAGTGTGTGCTTTTTCTCTTGGAAGGCATCCTCTATTTCCTGAGCTATATAGGTTATTTGATCTTCAGTGGATCTGTATTTTCTGAATCCTGCTTGGTGTGGTGTTAAGAGTTTGTTTTCTTCCAGATGCCATGTTAGCCTGCCATTGATAATGCGTTCCATTAATTTTCCTACACAGCTCAGTAGACTGATAGGTCGATAGCCATTTGGTTCTTCCAGGTCTTTTCCTTTCTTTGGGACTGGTATTAGTATAGCTTCCTTCCATGCCTGTGGGACTATTCCTCTCTTCCAGCTGTTATTTAGGACTGCTAGTAGTTTCTTCTTTGCCTTGGTGCCTAGTCCTATTAGCATTTCATTTGTGATTCCATCCTTTCCTGGTGATTTCTTCTTTTTTAGGGTATTCATTGCCTGTTCCATTTCTTCCATTGTTAGATTTGCCATCATATATTCTGCTGCTGTCTCTGTATTTCTATGATGTGTCTGTTTGTCTTTGATTGCTTTCTTCTGTTCGGTTGTAATATCAATGTGGTTTGCATTTGCATAGTGTTCCATTAGTGCATTTGCAGCCTTTTTGCCTGTAAGCAAGGCATTTCCTTGTTTAATTGTTATTTGTTTGTTTCTAGGTCCTTCATTGTTCATGGCTTTCACTAGTTTCCATAGTTTGTTTCCATCCCTGTCAAAATTCAGGTTTTCTGTTTTTTCCCTCCAACAATCTCTTGTTGTTTGATTTACTGTTCTTTTATATTTTGCTGAGATGGCTTTGAGAGAGATGTTTGCTTCAATTGTTTGTTCTCTCTCTGCTGTCTTCCTGGCATCTTCAACTTTGTCCTCCAAACTTTGTAGTTCTTCAGTCCAGTATGGTTTGTAATTTTTCCTCGCTCCTCTTGGAATGGACTCAGTGGCTGCCTGTATTATCGCTCTGTTTAGACTTTCCACCATTTGCTTTATGTTGCCATATCGTGTATTTATGTTTTCACAATATTTGTCTGTTAGTATGGCAAATCTGTCCCAATCTGCTCGTTTGTAATTCCAGCGGGGCAAGGGCTTTTACTCCTGTGGAACATACTCCATATTCATTTCAAGCTTGATTGGTCTGTGGTCACTACCTGCTAATTGGTCCAGCACATGGCGATCGATTTTGTGGAGGATGTCTCCTGTGCAGAAAGCTAAGTCTGGAGTAGAAGTGGTAAGCCATCTTCTGGAGTAGAAGCTCGGTGTGTCATCCGCTTTGTTGAGTAGATGGAGATTTGAGTCTATTTCCCAGTCCTCCAATTCATCTCCTCTTTTGTCAGTATCTGGGTATCCCCATCTTTCTGAACGGCTATTAAAGTCTCCGACAATAATGCAGTTTGTGTCAGTTATTTTCATGTTTGAGAGTGTAAGGTCCTTATCTGCTGGGCTATACAGATTGTAGATTCTTATTTTCACGTCCTTTATCATTATATCAACACCTATAATTTCCGTTTGGTTGTCAGAGATCACAGATACTTCGCTGCAAGGTATTGTATTTCGTGTAAGTATTAGAACTCCCCCTTTGTGTCCTTCGCGGTCGAAACGTGTCGCCTGATATCCTCTGACTGAGAATTTGTGATTGGCGTTGAGGTGTGTCTCTTGAATGCATGCCACATCTATTCTATCTTTATGAAGACGATGTGTTAGGGAGTCTTTCTTCTTGTAAACTCCTTCGGCATTCCACTGTAGTATGTTGAGTGTCCGGGGTATTTGGTCAATAGCTCTTAACCTACTCCTCTGTGCCTTGACTCCACAGCACAGGGGAAGGTGACCACCAGTAGTCATGGGTGGACCCCCTCGAGGCAGGGGGCCCGGCACTATCACCGCCTGATGGGACTTCACGGGATTAGCACCATATCGATTAATTTTGATTTGTGACATCATGAATTAAGTTACGTTGCACTGCTTTGTCAAGCCTGTGGCTCAGTACATCCGATTTCGACAAGCATTTATTCGGGATGCTTTCCCTAGCCTTTGACTGTCCCCAGTCTACCTACAAGGCAGCAGGTTTCACGTTGCACTGCTTTGTCAAGCCTGTGGCTCAGTACATCCGATTTCGACAAGCATGTATTTGGGGTGCTTTCCCTAGCCTTTGACTGTCCCCAGTCTACCTACAAGGCAGCAGGTTTGTGTGTCTCTTCGTCTGGTCCCTCTCCCTTGACCTGTCCGACATGGGTGGCCCTACCAGTAGCTGTGCTACCGTCGGCATAGCTCTTGGGGTCATTGGGACGCACAAGCCCCTCTACCTAGTCACGGTGGACACACAGCAGAGGGGCTGTGGTAGTTCAATTGGTGGTCCATGACGGTGATCTTCCACTGTTTTAGTTCACTGGGTGGTCCATGACGGTGATCTTCTACTGTGGTAGTTCAATTGGTGGTTCATGACGGTGATCGTCCACTGTTTTAGTTCAATTGGTGATCCATGACGGTGAAATCCACTGTTTTAGTTCAATTGGTGGTCCATGACGGTGAAATCCACTGTTTTAGTTCAATTGGTGGTCCATGACGGTGATCTTCCACTGTTTTAGTTCAATTGGTGGTACATGACGGTGATCTTCCACTGTTTTAGTTCAATTGGTGGTCCATGACGGTAATCGTCCACTGTTTTAGTTCAATTGGTGGTCCATGACGGTGAAATCCACTGTTTTAGTTCAATTGGTGGTCCATGACGGTGAAATCCACTGTTTTAGTTCAATTGGTGATCCATGACGGTGATCTTCCACTGTGTTAGTTCAACTGGTGGTCCATGACGGTGATCTTCCACTGTTTTAGTTCAATTGGTGGTCCATGACGGTGATCTTCCACTGTTTTAGTTCAATTGGTGGTCCATGACGGTGATCTTCCACTGTGTTAGTTCAATTGGTGGTCCATGACGGTGATCTTCCACTATGGTAGTTCAATTGGTGGTCCATGACGGTGATCTTCAACTGTTTTAGTTCAATTGGTGGTCCATGACGGTGATCTTCCACTGTTTTAGTTGAATTGGTGGTCCATGACGGTGATCTTCCACTATGGTAGTTCAATTGGTGGTCCATGACGGTGATCTTCAACTGTTTTAGTTCAATTGGTGGTCCATGACGGTGATCTTCCACTGTTTTAGTTGAATTGGTGGTCCATGACGGTGATCTTCCACTGTGGTAGTTCAATTGATGGTCCATGATGGTGATCTTCCACTGTTTTAGTTCAATTGGTGGTCCATGACGGTGAAATCCACTGTTTTAGTTCAATTGGTGGTCCATGACGGTGATCTTCCACTGTTTTAGTTCAATTGGTGGTCCATGACGGTGATCTTCCACTGTGGTAGTTCAATTGGTGGTCCATGACGATGATCTTCCACTGTTTTAGTTCAATTGGTGGTCCGTGACGGTGATCTTCCACTGTTTTAGTTCAATTGGTGGTCCATGACGGTGATCTTCCACTGTGGTAGTTCAATTGGTGGTCCATGACGGTGATCTTCCACTGTTTTAGTTCACTGGGTGGTCCATGACGGTGATCTTCCACTGTGGTAGTTCAATTGGTGGTCCATGACGGTGATCTTCCACTGTTTTAGTTCAATTGGTGGTCCATGACGGTGATCTTCCACTGTTTTAGTTCAATTGGTGGTCTATGACGGTGATCTTCCACTGTGGTAGTTCAATTGGTGGTCCATGACGATGATCTTCCACTGTTTTAGTTCAATTGGTGGTCCATGGCGGTCATTTTCCACTGTTGTAGTTCAATTGGTGGTCCATGACGGTGATCTTCTACTGTGGTAGTTCAATTGGTTGTCCATGACGGTGATCTTCCACTGTTTTAGTTCAATTGGTGGTCCATGACGGTGATCTTCCACTGTTTTAGTTCAATTGGTGGTCCATGACGGTGATCTTCCACTGTTTTAGTTCAATTGGTGGTCCATGACGGTGATCTTCCACTGTTTTAGTTCAATTGGTGGTCCATGACGGTGATCTTCCACTGTGGTAGTTCAATCGGTAATTCATGATGTTGATCTTCCACTGTGTTAGTTCACTGTGTGATCTATGATGTTGATCTTCCACTGTGTTAGTTCACTGTGTGATCTATGAAGTTGATCTTCCACTGTGTTAGTTCACTGTGTGATCTATGAAGTTGATCTTCCACTGTGTTAGTTCACTGTGTGATCTATGAAGTTGATCTTCCACTGTGTTAGTTCACTGTGTGATCTATGAAGTTGATCTTCCACTGTGTTAGTTCACTGTGTGATCTATGAAGGTGATCTTCCACTGTGTTAGTTCACTGTGTGATCTATGAAGTTGATCTTCCACTGTGTTAGTTCACTGTGTGATCTATGAAGTTGATCTTCCACTGTGTTAGTTCACTGTGTGATCTATGAAGTTGATCTTTCCCTGTGTTAGTTCACTGTTTATCTATGAAGTTGATCTTCCACTGTGTTAGTTCACTGTGTGATCTATGAAGTTGATCGTCCTCTGTGTTAGTTTCTGTGTGGTCCATGATGTTGATCGTCCTCTGTGTTAGTTTACTGTGTGGTCCATGAAGTTGATCGTCCTCTGTGTTAGTTTACTGGGTGATCCATTAAATTGATCGTCCTCTGTGTTAGTTTACTGGGTGATCCATGAAGTTGATCGTCCTCTGTGTTAGTTTACTGGGTGGTCAATGTAGTAGTTCTTCCACTGTGTTAGTTCACCGGCTGGTCCATGAAGTTGATCGACCACTGTTGTGGCTAATGTGTGTGGGGGAATGTACAGAAGGAGCAGCCACTACCCGGAGAACAGACACGCGCGGTGACAAGAACAAGGATAATCCAACCAGAAGGAGGTTAACATGGTAAAATGGATTAGAGCGGGATCATCATCATCATCATCATCATCATCATCATCATCATCATCATCATCATCATCATCATCATCATCATCATCAATGTCATCATCATCATCATCAATGTCATCATCGCCATCAATGTTATCTACTATCACTATTTACTCCTCAACCTTTTCCCTGTATTGGTTCCTCTTGGCCCTCATCTATCCTCCATCTGTCTTGTTTCCCCTTGGCTCTCATCTACCCTGTATCTCTTGTTTCCTCTTGGCTCTCATCTACCCTCCACCTCTTGTGTTTCCTCTACGTGCTTTCCTACCCTCCCATTTTCCCCCTGGAGATTACAATGTCTACGACGCAACGCACCGACATTATCTCCAATATTCGTCATGTCTGACATTTGAACCCCAGCGACACCTGCGCCTTCCATACACCCATATTCCCAGGTATGCATGCGACCCGGGGTATGAGATCAACGGGTAAGTTATGTGATATTTACATAAATGCTAATGCTATCAGAGCGTTGTCATGCAATAACTCGGTGTGTCGGAATTCACGTGCGAGCCAATAGGGCAGCAGATGTGGAAATCGTTTCTTTCTAGGTCAAGCTAATAACATATAGACAATGACTACGCCCTACATACGTCAGATACACTTCTAACATTTAATAGATTCAGCGCCAAACAAAAACTAGATTTATACCAGACATGATACCAAATCACATGAACAAGTATTATAATGGGAATTTCCGTTCACTGCCTGCGGAGGCTACCACGAAACAAACCAAATACCACGATGGACTATAGTATAACGATATAGCATCCTTCTATCCACATGAATAACATTGACGGACTGCGGTAAAGTTGTGGAATGTAAACAATATAAAATAACACAAAGTAATGCAGCTTTACAGAACAGAATTACGAAAAATATAGGACGTTGCGGCCACTAGCCTTCATCAGCAAACAAATACATAAAGGCCCTCCAGTGATCACATTAAGACATAATAACGATATGGGAAGATTCAAAAGATGAAAAAATTAGAACAATAAAGAGGAAATGAAAATGTGAAACACTGTACAATTAAATCACAGGGGGGAAATAACAACTAAAATATTAAAACAAATAATACAATAACAAAATAAGAAAACTACGACACAACTAACGACGTTTCGATTATACCAATCGTCACCGGGAAAAACACAAACAGATTTAAAGGGAAAAAAAGACATGAAATTGGAAAATGTAATAGTATGTATTGAAACACAAATCGTTCGTTGTTAGGAAGGCGGCGCAGAAGTTCGGTTGTGAAAGGTGCCGAATAAAAAAATGTGGAGATGAAGGTGTGCAAACAGTTAGATGTGGATAGTTAGTTAGTCGTTAGCCGTGGTTCCAGCTTCACGGCAAAGACTCGACCCAGTATGCTCCGTTCCTGTACCAGTGAATATCACACAAAATGCTCCTCACTGCCACATGTGGAAAGTGGAACAGACAGCAGTCTTGACAAACCAACAGCCTGCACAGGCAAGTACATGCATAATGCCGCTGTCAGAATGCCAATATAAAAGTCCGCCATGAAAAATACAGTTCATCGTCTATGGAAGCGGCAGTCACTAGAAAATATGGTTCCGTCGCCCTGCTACTGAGTTGAGTACGTGGAGCGACACTGTGCGCTGTGAATATATGTGGATATATAAAGGGGAGTCAGCAGAGCTATACAGCTGTGTCTGTGTTTAGTATATCTCACTTGTTCGCAAGAGTCACACATACCTGACTGTTTTTATTTTTTTTATTATTATATCCCGCTCCAGAGCTGGCTGGATGGTTCTCGATCTTTCACCTGTTGTTGTTGTTGTCGCTGCCTTTTGCATGTTCATGCTACGGTTTCCCGTAATGACTTATGTCTGCTGTCGTATGGTCAACGGCATCCTCTTCTTCCATGAACTGTATCCAGTTATTGTTCCTTGTAAAGCCACTGAGACGTTTAATGTGGTCAACGGCATCCTCTTCTTCCATGAACCGTATCCAGTTATTGTTCCTTGTAAAGCCACTGAGACGTTTAATGTGGTCAACGGCAGCCTTTTCTTCCATGAACCGTATCCAGTTAGTGTTCCTTAGTTTAGTTTAGTCGTTGGATCAACATCACGGCACACGGTTTAACCCATAAGTGCTCCGTTTTCCTCCTAACTCAAACCTGTGTCTGGAGAAACTCAGCTCAATGCACGAATTGCGTTGCATCGGCGAGGATCCTGAAATACTTTGGGTAGATTTTTAACTCGAAATTTTGCCCGGGCAGCGCCATTAGTCTACTCTTTTTCGATTCCAACTGCCAAGGGATTTTTTTTTACGTGCGCAACAATACACATGGGCGTCCGATCTCATTATCCAGAGACCAGGGGAAATTTTATTACTGGAAGTCCAGATAGATGTTTTAAATAACTCCCGGTCCTCACCGGGGCCTGAACCCGGGACTTCCAGCACTCGGGGCGGACACCATACCTCCAGACCACTGTAGCCACTGAGACGTTTAATGTGGTCAACGACATCCTCTTCTTCCTTGAACCGTATCCAGTTAGTGTTCCTGCTATTGCCACTGAGACGTTTAATGAGGTAAACGACATCCTCTTCTTCCTTGAACCGTATCCAGTTATTGTTCCTTGTAAAGCCACTGAGACGTTTAATGTGGTCACAGTATGTTGGTGTCCGGGACATAATCATGTTTATACACCAGTTGTTTACTGTGATGTTCGGATCTAGTAGAATGCCATACATATTGCATTGTTGTTGTTGTTGTCGTTGTTGTTGTTATTGTTGTTGTTGTTGTGTTGTTGTTGTTTTGTTTGTTGTGTTTTTTTTTTTCGTTGGTGATGGCGGTGGTGGTGGTGGTGATGGTGGTGTTGGTGGTGGTGTGATGGTGGTGGTGGTGGTGGTGGTGGTATTGGTGGTGGTGGTGGTGTTGGTGGTGGTGTGATGGTGGTGGTAATGGTGGTGGTGGTGGTGGTGGTGGTGGTGGTGGTGGTGGTGGTGGTGGTTGTGGAGTCAATGCTGTTGTTGTTGTCGTTGTTGCTGCCCCTGTTTTTGTTGTTGTTGTCATTATGGTCATTGTTGTTGTTGTCGTTGTTGTTTTTGTTGCTGTTCTCGTCGTCGCCGCTGTTGCTATTGTTTAGTTTTAAGCAAAGAGAATTGAAAACTACAATAAAGAAACAGCGACTATTGTACAATGCTAGTATTTTCTTCTTGTGGGGTCACACTATCTTAAAAAGATTTCAGTGAAACCATAACCATATCAGTAAACACATATATAAACATATCCATATCACTATGAAAGCAGCAGCAGCAGCAGCAGCAGCAGCAGCAGCAGTAGTAGTAGCAGCAGCAGCAGCAGTAGCTTGTGTCAACAGTTCTCAAGCAGAGTTACCGTTCGTGTTGCTATCAACATCCGTCATTCCTTATTTCAATTGCCTTTTCCGGTGAAAGGTTGTGGAACGTTTTCCTAAAGTAATGTCAGCGGTTTCCTCAACCGTGTGTCATCACACCCACTTTACAGGTTGAGAGATATTTCCTGGCTCCAGCGCTTTCGTTAGATAAGCTATTGTGTCCCAATTGTAACACTGTTTTACCTTTTGAGGTGCAAGGAAATTCAACATCTGTTGAACAGCATCTATTCCTTACGTGACAAACACTCTCTCAGACTTCAGTTCCAGAGAATTGTTGAAATCAGTTCTGTTAAGTTCACATTACTTGACTTCACTTTATTTAACTTCACTTCAGTTCTGTTCAGTTTATTTAAACTAGTTCACTTCACTGCAGTTCACTTAAGCTCAGTTCACTTTACTTCAGCTAACTTCAGTCCATTTCAGTCCATTTCATTTCACTTCATTTGGGTTCAGTTCAGTTCACTTGAGTCCATTTAGGTCACCGAGTTCAGTTAACTTCACTTCAATTCAATTCATCTCATTTCAGTTAAAAACTGATTAACAGCTTTACACCTCGACCATGCCCATAGGTGCCCTGATCTCTGGGATAATAAGTCCATCCAGGTAAGGAGACTACCTGTACCAGATCCACTTCAGACATGCCCATAGGTTCTATGAACTCTTGAGTGGTGTTTGTCCATCAAAAATGATGGTGACAATTCATTTCATCCAGTGGGGTTTAAAGTTTGCAGCCGTGAATTCTAAGATGGCTGGTGATGCCTATTTTGGTTTGAAACGTTCTTTGACAGTGTGGGCAAAGAATGCTTGACGTTCCAGGTGGAGGATATCCTGCAGTGTTTTGTTACACACTTGCGAAGTGATATACGTCACGAATTTCGACTTGAATATTAAAAGCTTTTAGCGAGATCTTCAGAATGTCTTTAAAGCGTTTCTTCTGACCTCCTTGAGAGTATTTAGCACAACGCAGCTCGCTTTAAAAAAAAATCGAATAAGGATCCTGCGATCTGGCATGCGATTCAAGTGACCAGCCCAGAGAATCTGATTCTTCATTAATGGTAGAGTGTGGATACTGGGCATAGGCGCTCTTTCCAGGACTTCAGTGTCTGGGATCTTGTCTTGCCATTTAATCTAAAATAGCTTCCTAAGGCAGACTGTGTGGAAGTGGTTTAATTTCCTGGCGTGTCGCTGGTAAACAGTCCAGGTGTCAAAAGCATATAGAAGTGTGGATAATACGATTGCTGTACACTTGGATAATAAGCCCATCACAGGTGTGGAGACTAACTGTGCCAGATGCATATTGATTGACGAGCCTTCCCGCTCTCCTCGTGTGCTGATCTTTACTAACCACACAAATCTTCAGTCTACTGTCTAGCAATAGATGTTGATTCATTCCGTTGAATGTCATCGCTTCGGTTGGGCTCTCAAAAGGACAAACATACAGAAACACAGACTGAGATACATTCAGAGAGACAGACAGACACGATGTGATAGATATCTACAGGCAGACAGGCAGAGAGATATACATTGGCTTACAGACAGACACTCACACAGATTGACAGATAGACAGAGATAAATTGAGTGGCAGGCAGACAAACAGCCAGAAATCGACAAACAGATAAGCAGACAGACACACATCGACATCATAATCATCATGTGCTATGCCGATAAAGGAGGGAAATCATATTTAGTCATCTCACACGATTACCAAAGTCGTGGATCCGCTCTGTGTTCCTCTCTTGACAATTTTATGTAATCAAGCCATCCAACAATTTACTTCTCTGCCTTCCCCTTGTGCTTTCCCCCTCAATCTTAGCAGCTGTCATCAAGTTCTCCAATGTATTTCTTCTCATGGCGAGCCCAAATAATTGTGACTGTCTACGTCTAATTTCTCCAATCAGTTTACGGTTTTCATTTGTTTCTTGTAGGACTTGCTTATTCTTGTTTCTGTCTGTCCAGGTATTCTTTCCATTTCCCTCAGATAAGTGTGTCATTATACCAGTGACCTGGTCAGCATTTGGCCGACAGCCTTTACGTCTTCAAACATTGTATGGTACCATTGTTAGGCTGGGTCGACCTGTCGCCTAGGGCAAACTTTAAAACCGACCCGATGCGGGTGCGAACTCATGACCTACGAACGGACAGGCAAGAGTCTGGTCACAACACTAACAGCCCTGGTGTTGAATGTGACCGCAGTGTTTCAGTTTCCTAGACGTGATACTGTCTGTGAGGCCAGTTCTCTGCCATGATTCTCTGCCATGATTCTCTGCCATGATTCTCTGCCATGATTCTCTGCCATGATTCTCTGCCATGATTCTCTGCCATGATTCCATGATTCGCAGTGTTTCAGTTTCCTAGACGTGATACTGTCCATGAGGCAGTTCTCTGCCAAACAAACAGCAGGTTTAGGCCAATCAAAAAGCAAATTTAGACCAAACAAACAGCAGGTTTAGGCCAATCAAAAAGCAGATGTAGACCAAACAAACAGCAGGTTTAGGCCAATCAAAAAGCAGATTTAGACCAAACAAAAAAGCAGGTTTAGACCTAACAAAAAGCGGGTTTAGACCAAACAAAAAAGCAGGTTTAGACCTAACTAAAAGCAGATTTAGACCAAACAAAAAGCAGGTTTAGACCTAACAAAAAGCAGGTTTAGACCAAACCAAAAAGCTGGTTTAGACCTAACAAAAAGCAGATTTAGACCAAACAAAAAGCAGGTTTAGACCTAACAAAAAGCGGGTTTAGACCTAACACAAAGCAGATTTAGACCAAACAAAAAGCAGGTTTAGACCTAACAAAAAGCGGGTTTAGACCAAACAAAAAAGCAGGTTTAGACCTAACAAAAAGCAGATTTAGACCAAACAAATAGCAGGTTTAGACCTAACAAAAAGCAGATTTAGACCAAACAAAAAGCAGGTTTAGACCTAACAAAAAGCGGGTTTAGACCAAACAAAAAAGCAGGTTTAGACCTAACAAAAAGCAGATTTAGACCAAACAAAAAGCAGGTTTAGACCTAACAAAAAGCGGGTTTAGACCTAACACAAAGCAGATTTAGACCAAACAAAAAGCAGGTTTAGACCTACCAAAAAGCGGGTTTAGACTTAACACAAAGTAGGTTTAGACCTAACAAAAAGTAGATTTAGACCAAACAAAAAACAGGCTTAGACCAAACAACAAGTCGGTTTAGATCAAACGAAAATAAATGTCAGAAAATGGGAAGTAGTGGTGTGTCACAGTTATGACTTAAATGTGGTTAATATGGTAGCAGACATGTTGTATTATAAGGTAATGACAACATTTCGGCGATATATAAGCCCATTGCAGATACGGAAAATAGCTTAAGACGTTTAATCATCCCTTGGCACTTAATCTGATACATCTTGTAGTATGTCTCTAATGTATCTTATTATTGATCTACCCCCGGACAACAGCTGTGAGAGGCTGGCTAAACCTGGTCAAACCGAGCGGTGAACTAGGGTATGCCTACCCAGCATGTGAGGAAAGGATTCGGCAGACTGCGCGGAAGAAATCATTCCTGATTCAACGGGCAAGACGGCGTTTACCTGCAAAGCGTTGTGGAACGTAATGAGCACGGCAAGGCACGTAGAGCGCTCTGGTCGTCCACTGCACCTGTATTCGTCTCCAGTCGTTTTGACTTGTCTTGCCACTAGACTCAGATGGACTCAGGCGAGAGAGTGAGGTCGACGAATTGCGCAACTCTTCCTCACTTTAATCCAATTCATCGCGCAAGTAATTCTTCATCCAACGTTATATAACAACAACAACAACAACATTATTGATATCCTAAGATTTGTTCTCCAACATTTAACCTAGAACAAGACTAGATGTTGTTCTTTAGTTATAGAAAATCGGGGCGATTATATGTGAACAACAATCGCTTTCACGTTAATTTGCGATATGTGAGTGGACACCTATTATAACTTTTCTTGTGAGGTTGATCGGGTTAGAGCTGTGGCTATTGAAGATCAGTGAGGAGAAAAATATCATGCAAAAATGTCTCCCTCTCGAATAAAATACAGGACTCTAAGCAAGCCTGCGCGATACAGGTCTATACAAATATGGATGTAGCACCTTATGCCTTGTGTATGTAACAAAAGCCCTATGCTTATTTCTTTTTTGTTTTCTTAATTCAAATTTCTGGGAAGAAAATAAATGAGGATAACAGGGGTCTTTGAACAGGAGTGATTCAGTGTTGAAGGGTAATATATCGCCAAATGTGACCCTCCCATTTGGACAGAAACAATATAAAATAGCGTAAAGTAATGCAGCTTTGCCGGTCTCTCTGGCCGAGGGGTTACACCACTTTCTCCGTAATCCCGTTTATTACGCAGAGTCTCGTAGCGGGCGAGAACTGGGAGCGGTTCGTCCCCCGCTGGTGACTTGCGGGATAACTGAGCCGGCCGCTCAGGAAGCCATGGCAAACTACTTGCCAAGAAATCAACAGACAGCTGAAAGATGCTGCTGTTGACAGCGATGTCCTGTAAAAGGATATGCGAATTTTAAAAAAAAATGCAGCTTTACAAAACACACCATATAATTATGGAAAAGACCCTCCAGTGACTACATTAAGGCATACGAACGATATTGGACGATTCAAAAGAATGAAAAATGAGAACAATATAGAGAAAATTAAACTTTGAAAAACAAAATATTTTGCTACTTTTCTCAGAATCCCAGGCGGTGGTCTCATCTCATCATGTTCCTCTTGTACCTTGCGGTGTCGAGGTGAAGTATAAACTTCGTGAGAGTGCCCGGTTATGGGCTTCGTATATCGACATTCCCATGGATTCTGTTATTCCCTCAGTCCAACGTTTACGTGGTCGGCCTCTTCCTCTGTTTCCATCTGGTCTGTACATCATTGCTTGTTGTGGCATGCTGTTGACTGGTAGCCTACTTGCATGGCCAAACCATTTGACTTGCTGCTTTCTAATAAAATCTAGAGCAGCTTTAACCCCTACTTTAGTCCTGATTTCTTCATTTCTGATCTTATCTCTTCTTGATACGTTGAGTATTCTTCTCAGAAACCTCATTTCTGTTGTTGTGATTTTTCTTTTCTCTTTTTCTGTCATTGTCCAGGTTTGGCATTGGTAGCACAGAGTTGGTAGGAAGATTGTGTTGTAAAGTGCTTTCTTAGTAGTTATTGATACATGTTTGTTCTTTAGTATTGGTGCCATTTGTCCAATGAGTTGATTTGCCTTATTGCACCTATTTTCGATCTCGTCTTCTGATCTGCCATTTGATGATATTATACTTCCTAGGTACTTGAAGCTCTTTACTTGTTTCAAGGGATGTTCGTTTAGGTGAATTGTTGCTGTTTGTTCTTCTTTAGTTATAGTCATTACCTCTGTTTTGCTTGTGCTAATTTTCATGTTATGTTCCCTACACATTTCGTTTAGACTATTCATGTGGTCTTGTAATTCAGCTTCTGATTTTGCTATTAGTGCTTGGTCGTCCGCAAACAGGAGTTCTCTAATGGTTAGATTTGCAGATGGTTCTTCTTCTGTGTTCTCGTCATGCGGTATTCTTGCTGTCTCTGCTTGGCTGGTTTCTTTACATATGTTGTCTATATATGTTATGAACAAGAGAGGGGACAGGACACAACCTTGTCGTACTCCAGATCTTATGGTGAAGGGTTCTGAGTGTTCTCCAGTTGCTCTCACTATGCATTCACTGTTGTTGTATAAACTTCTGCATAGGTTTGTTAGATGTGTACTCACTCCATATTGTTTAAGGATTTCCCACAGCTTGTTTCTATCTACCCTATCAAATGCCTTTTCTTGGTCGACAAAGGCTAAGTAGAGTGTTTCATTGAATTCAATTGATTTTTCTATAAGTTGTCTAAGAGCAAAAATGGCGTCTGTGCATCCTTTGTTTTTCCTAAATCCAAGCTGCGTTTCGCTTAGCTGGGGTTCTAAAGTAGTTCGTAATCTTTTTTCAAGAATTTTGCAAAATATTTTCCCAGTATGACTCAACAGTGAAATGCCTCTGTATTGTGTGCAATCTCTTTTGCTGCCTTTGTTTTTCCAAATTGGGATCCGTTTATACTTCTTGGTTTTTCTACGAGCAGTATGAAGATCCCCTGCCGGCTTGCTAGGCCAGTCGCAGGTTTAGGACACTAATCTGACCACAGGGAGTCCATCCCCTATGGCGAGCCATAGCCCCGTTAGCCCATGACCTCGCGGTCATGGTTGCCCGGTCTGCACCACTTGGAGGTGAGGGTTGACTTGTGTAGTCTGCGGGTCATCGGCAGGCTACTAATTTTCGCTCTTCACCCCTCCTGGGAGAGGCTAGCCGATCCTAACCCTGCTGGCTGCAGGGCCAGGCGCATTCCACACGGTGGTACTGAGATAATTAGCATGGTTGTAAGGCATGCACGCCCTGTCTGTGTTTAGTATCTCTCACTTTTTCGCAGGAGTTACACATACCTAACTGTTTGTATTTCTAAGCTGTAATGCGAACGATATTTCCCAATGGATGGGATGTTTCACGCGCCGCCATGTTTTGAAATTGCCCACAATACACCTTGACTCCAGCGGAAGTGGCGCCCTAAGGGTTTCCGGCTCTTCTACGTCTCAGCTTTGTTTTAATATACACCTTGGGATTTCATTTACCTGTTTACCCCCGATGATATGAGGGAAAGGATAAGACATATAAAGAAATAATTAGTTTAATTAACAAATACGTTACATGAATGCAGGAGTTGTTGCATGGGTGGCCTGATTTCCTGGTAAGGGGTTTCTGAGATGAGCGCACCGATTAACCTCCTCAGTTGTTGTTGACCCACATACTTGGTGATATCCTTTGGGGTTAACGCTGAAGATCGACAATGTGTGGTCTTCGGAAGTCAGGCCAATTATTTTCGCTTTGTTAAAACTTTCTTCTTTCAGACAACGATTTTCGAATTATGGCTCTTTACTGTGGGGACTTATTGGTGCAGGTTCAATCTGAGAGAGGATTACCGTTTCCAACTTGTGAATCAGGAGATGGAGAGGGATGGTGGTGCTGGATAGGACACTAGTATAACTAGAAAGGTCCTTTGTTCGGAACCCAAAAGCTAAAAGAAATAGAGGAAGGCCTAAAACATACGAAGAAGAGAAGTAGAAGCAGAAACGAATATTATGGGATGGATATGGACGGTGGTGTATGAGACAGGTGGAGATGGGAGGACTAGGGGTGAGTTTCTTGAGGGAGTATGCCTCAGGGAGGTATCCAGGGCGAAAGAGAAAGGAGAGAGAGAGAGAGAGAGAGAGAGAGAAGGAGAAAGAGATAAAGAGAGGGACAAAGACCAGAGAGCGTGAGAAAGAGAGAGCGAAAAAAGAAAGATAGAGAAAAAAGAAAGATAGATAGATAGATAGATAGATAGATAGATAGAGAGAGAAGAGAGAGAGAAAGAGAGAGAGAGAGAACAGAAAGAGAGAAAGTGACAGAGATAGAAAGAGAGAGAGAGGATAGAGAGAAATGGAGAGAGAAAGAGAGAGGCCGAGCGAGATAAAGAGAGAAAATGAGAGAAAGATTAGAGAGAGAGAGAGAGAGAGAGAGAGAGAGAGAGAGAGAGAGAGAGAGAGAGAGAGAGAGAGAGAGAGAGAGAGAGAGAGAATTTAATTTTCAAAAGGTCACAAACTGGCACGCAGGCCCGTCTTACATTCGGCCCTTCCAATCACTGTGAATGTAAAGGCAATCTTCTGAAAAGAATGGCGGCGGGGAAGGGATCACATCACCTCAACTCAGATGGCGTGGGCTAGGATATGTGCAGGCCCCACACCTTACACGCGGCCGGCCGTTTGTGCAAAGGGACAATCTACTATATTTTATCACTTCATCTGAGAGAAATCTCTGTGACCAAGTGGGTACGCCACCAGCCGCGCGCTCCGATGGTTGCGTGTTTGATTCCGCGCTACGTCGTTCGATGAGTGCAGTTTCCCCGGAGACTCCTGGGGGTTGTCGCTGGAGCTACGTAGCGCGTGCTTTGTGCAGGTGCCTTATGGAAAGAAACCGAACCGTAAGGGATAAACCCGGTGCAATGAAGTCGATCCCCTTGCCTTGTAAATCTCTAATGCATACTGAGAACGTAAATCACCAACTTTACACGCCTTCGAGGCGCATTGCGATATATGGTGCTAGATGCCTGTTTTTAAAGACAAATCGGCCTTCTCCTCCTTCTTCTCATTATCTTTACACCGTTCAATCTCAAAAGAGAAGTTATAATTAGGGCCCCTCCCAGCCTCAGATTAATAACCCTGTGACCGAACCGTTTTTATTTTTTTCTATAATGCTCCCGTTTTCCCCAAGGGCTAGAGCCGCCCCTTGAGGTTTCACATCCCTTTGTGTCGTTCAAATGACCACCTCTGCTGGTGACTGGCCATATCAAGTACGAATTACTGAATCAGCAACATTTTCGATGATACCATTACCCCTATCTCGTTCAACCTCAAAGCAGTGGCGTACAGAGGAGGGTGCGGGGGGTGCGACGGCCCCGGGCATCCAGCCGGGAGGGGGGCATCCAGTTAGGGAGAGGGGGCAGCACAGTGCAGTGGAGGGGAGGAGGAATGAATGAGGTAAAGAACAACTTAGGGGCATCCAATCAAGGGGTTGACCCCTGGCATCAAAGAACCTCTGTACGCCACTGCCTCAAAGAGACGTTTTTCTAGGATCCATCCCTGGCTCAGATTAATAATCCTATGACTGAATCAGCCACAGATAGCGGCTGCCCACACGGTTTAACCCTCAAAGGATATTATTTTTTTTTGTTTTGTTTCAATTTTTGAAAGGCTCGCGGTTTCCTCTGGGGCCACAGATAGCGGCTGCCCACACGGTTTAACCCTCAAAGGATATTATTTTTTTTTGTTTTGTTTCAATTTTTGAAAGGCTCGCGTTTTCCTCTGGGGCCACAGATAGCGGCTGCCCACACGGTTTAACCCTCAAAGGATATTATTTTTTTTTTGGTTTCAATTTTTGAAAAGCTCGTGGTTTCCTCAGGGGCCACAGGTTCAGGTAGCGACTGCCCAAACTGTTTAACCCTCAAAGGATATTAATTTTTTTTGTTTTGTTTCAATTTTTGAAAGGCTCGCGGTTTCCTCTGGGGCCACAGATAGCGGCTGCCCACACGGTTTAACCCTCAAAGGATATTTTTTTTTTGTTTCAATTTTTGAAAAGCTCGTGGTTTCCTCAGGGGCCACAGGTTCAGGTAGCGACTGCCCAAACTGTTTAACCCTCAAAGGATATTAATTTTTTTGTTTTGTTTCAATTTTTGAAAGGCTCGCGGTTTCCTCTGGGGCCACAGATAGCGGCTGCCCACACGGTTTAACCCTCAAAGGATATTATTTTTTTTTTTTTTTTTTCAATTTTTGAAAAGCTCGTGGTTTCCTCAGGGGCCACAGGTTCAGGTAGCGACTGCCCAAACTGTTTAACCCTCAAAGGATATTAATTTTTTTTTGTTTTGTTTCAATTTTTGAAAGGCTCGCGGTTTCCTCTGGGGCCACAGATAGCGGCTGCCCACACGGTTTAACCCTCAAAGGATATTATTTTTTTTTTGTTTCAATTTTTGAAAAGCTCGTGGTTTCCTCAGGGGCCACAGGTTCAGGTAGCGACTGCCCAAACTGTTTAACCCTCAAAGGATATTAATGTTTTTTGTTTTGTTTCAATTTTTGAAAGGCTCGCGGTTTCCTCTGGGGCCACAGATAGCGGCTGCCCACACGGTTTAACCCTCAAAGGATATTATTTTTTTTTTGTTTCAATTTTTGAAAAGCTCGTGGTTTCCTCAGGGGCCACAGGTTCAGGTAGCGACTGCCCAAACTGTTTAACCCTCAAAGGATATTAATTTTTTTTTGTTTTGTTTCAATTTTTAAAAGGCTCGCGGTTTCCTCTGGGGCCAGAAAGAAAACTCCCCCCGTCCCTTTGTGACAGGTGATCACCTCAGCCCTTGGCAAGATCAAGCGCAGATACGACACTTTTTTTTTAAGCCTGACAAAAATTTTTATTGTTAGAAACTTCGTAACAGTGTCCAATGTGTAGATCCCCAATATTTGGATTATTTTTGTTTTTTTTAAATTGGCCTTTTACAGGCCTGACAAAAATTTCTTTTTATTTACATAATCATATTTGGATAAGGCGAAAGATTTATACGTTGTGAAGAGAAAGGTCTCATATTAATTTGAAGGTGATTGTTGTCCAAAGTGGTTAATAGCTACGTATATTGATTTATTTGGTTATTTCGGGATTTGAATTTTAAATATTGAGCACAACCCACTACTGGCAACGCCGATCGCATTCTGGTATGAACCCAAGGCCCATCCACGTCAATATGGAAGCACTATACTCGAGCCTCACCCTCGTTTGAGCTCGTCAGCAGTGCAAATCCCTGACCGGATCCGGAAACAAGCCCCGGATCACTGAAGCGGGTGTGTAAACACGCGGCACACGTTGGACACAGCCAAATTATCATAATAGAATATTTATTTCGGATTGTAAACTGATTAAGGTCGACCAAGTCAATTTGTAAATTATGGCTCTATGCGGCCTCGAATTCAAGACCACGGGGCTGGCAGCTTTGCGTTTATCCACTACGCTACCGCGGCTCCACAGTTTATATAATACTTTCTAATAATAGGAATATAACATCCTACCGTTTTCATCCTCTAGTGCACTAAATGCATCAAAACTCATCTTATCTCCCTTATCTCTAGGCCCTCGTATCATTTATCTCCCCTTGGCCCCTTTGCTATATTAGCGTTTCACGCTCGCCCGGGTTGTAAATTTATCGCTTTCTAACACGCAATTCCAACTAGAGATTCAAGACCTCTTCAAACGCGGGATAATTATCCCCTCTTGAGGCGAGTTGCCTGGCGGGTGGCGTTAAGTGATGGGCCAGGCACGGGCGTGCTCTGCCAGCGATGCTTCTCATCATTTTCATCTCCTGTGTCAGTAAATGTAAACACGATATTAAGACGGTACAAAACACGTTAAAACAATACCCACGACTTACTACACGGTTAGCGAGAGATCTTGATTTCTGAATTCTTCTTCTCTGTCCTGGTCCCCACTGCCCTTACACCTTCCAGCCGCAAAAGAGAAGTTATAATTAGGGTCCACCCTAGCCTCACATTAATAATCCTGTGATCTAATCAGCCACATTTCCGTGGTTTTGTTTGTTCGCTCGCTGTGAACTCAAGCATAGTCCATTCACGTGCTATTACTTCTGTTTTCTGTTACCGTTGTTAGAGTTTCTTGGCAAGTTTTGCAGAAGGTAGTTTGCCGTTGCATTCCTTCTGGGCAGTGACTGTACTAGTCGGTGGCCATAGCCATTGTCTCTACTGATGAGATCATCTGCCTATCGCGGCAGAGTGCAGACCATAACCAGCAACAATCTGTTGACCGCTCTCACACTCCATCCACCACCTGCTTCCATGGCTTCACGTAACCCTAAATGGGGGGAGGGGGTTCGGGGTGGTTGGGGGGGGGGGTGGATGGGTACTCCACCTTGCCCAAGGGTGTCCCGTAGACTAACAAAGTAAAGGAGACTTTCAGTGCACGGGACTGATTTTTGCTGTTGGACTAGCTTTGCCTATTACCAGCCACCATGCTCCGAATTCTGAGGCACTTTCCAACCCCAAGACAAGAACGAGAAGCCATCATGTTCGTCCAGCTGATCGATGTAGGGATTGAATCCTCTACCCCGGAATCAGCACACCAGCTGCTTATGAAATATTCCTCTTCTCAATCCGAACATGTCCATCTCCATTTCGGATATTAATCTGAAAGTGATTGTCCTTCATAGAGATGGATCCCCTTCTGCGTTGCTCTTTCGAGGGGATTAGGTACCATATAGTTCATCCAGGCTTGGCCATGGGAATCCCATGGAAAAAGGGGGATTTTCTGAATAGTGTAGAGATGGGATGGGACAGAATGGGACAGGCATAAATTACCATTGGCTGGGACAGAAAAACATGTCTCATGGACAAGCCTTCTATGCTTAGCCATGGGAATGTTATTCCAATGGGAATCCCATGGGAAATTCCCATAGGACGGGATTGAATGGGACATGCATAAATTACCACGCATTGCAAATTATGTCCCATGAACAACCCTGATTATCATGAACCATGCCGATAAGCGTGGGCGGCATATTTCGCTATCTTACATGATCACCAGAGTCGTAGATCAGCTTTGTGTTATTATCTGGACCAAGACACGTGGTCAAGCCATCCAGGTATTTACTACTCTGCTTTCCCCTTGTTCTTTTCCCCTCAATATTGCCAGTTCTACCAAGTTCTCTAGTTTATTCATTCTCACAATGTGCCAAATCATCAAGCGCCAGGCCAGCTGCCGCAGGTGTCCATGTCTCACAGATCTCGGTATTTGCTGTTCTGGGTCTGCTGATATTCCTCCGTGCCACCGTCTCAATCCATCAAGCATCATTTTTCTTGGTCGATCTCTGCCTCTCTTCCCCTCGATTTTTCAGTTGTCACAATACTCTCCAATGCCTCTCTTGTCATCACATGAACAAAGAAAGCACCAATTCCTCTTCCTAATAGTAGTAAATAGTTCTAGTTTTATTAGCCTCTTTCAGGCAATCGTTGTTAGTTACTCTGGCAGTCCAAGGCCTTCGCAACATTCGTCTTAGCGAAATATATCAGGACAATAAATTCTGCAATCTATTGGTTGTGCCTTCGTTATTCAAATTATGAAGATATTTTTTTTTTTATTTCCGCATAGTAGTGTTATCTAATTTCATAAAACAATTTACGCCGACACCTTTAAAGAGTTACCGTTTCCGGTGGTTGGAAAAACCGCTTAACTATTTATCTATATCTGAAGCGCACAACTCTTATCTGTCGGAGGATGTTTACATCTTGCCATTCCTAAATTCTCAGCGTGAATGGTTGATAATAATCGCGGCGAGGAGACTGGTTCCTTTGTTGGGAAGCCTGACTGCAAGTAGTTTGTCCCTGCCTCGGTGTGTGGTTTGTATGTGTTGGTTGTGTATATGTATGGATTCTGTATATGAACGAACGAACGAACGAACGAACGAACGAACGAACGAACGAACGAACGAACAATCATTTATTTTCAAAGGGTTAAGAATTGGGTACACAGGCCCGTCTGACATTCTGCCTTCTTCTCTATTTCCTCTCATACATTATTTCATTCAACATCACTTATGAAGATTATCTTAGACAACAAAAGAACAATAAGCTTTAATACGCATGAAAATAATGAATAATACGAGTACATGACTCACTGAGGCAATGTTTAACATGGGCATCATAAATACCTAAAGAAGGTGTACCGTGCCATACATATGGGAATACTTATTGGCTAGTTGTCGTTTGAGATAATTTACTATTATTATTTATAGGGGGGCATGTAGTCTGTACTGAAGTAGTGTTCAAACAGGCAGCGACTGAATGTATAATGATTGGGGGTGTCTGTGATTTCTTGTGGAAGATTTTTCCACAACTGAGTGGCCTATGTGTGGTTTGTGTATGTTGGTTGTGTATATGTTTGGGTTGTGTGCGAAGGTGTGTGGGTTGTGTGCACGTGTGGGTTGTGTTTTACCAATGCCTCGGTTTATGGTTTGTGAGTGTGTTGGTTGTTTGTATGTGTGGGTGGTGTGTATGTATGTGTGGTTTGCGTTTTGTCTATGCCTTGGCTTATGGCTTGGGTGTGTGTTGGTTGTGTATATGTGTGAGTTATGTTTTGCCAATGCCTCGGCTCGTGGTGTGTGTGTGTGTGTGTGTGTGTGTGTGTGTGTGTGTGAGGTTGTGTTTTGTTATTGTCTCGGTTTGTGGTTGTGTGTGTGTGTGTGTGTGTGTGTGTGTGTGTGTGTGAGAGAGGTTGTGTTTTGTTATTGTCTCGGTTTGTGGTTGTGTGTATGTGTGTGTTTGTGTGTGTGGAAGGGGGGGGGGGGGGATTGTTGTTTTTTGTTTATGGCGGTTAGGCGTTGAGCCGTTAAGGCCTGTGGCGTGTTTATGCTTGTGGCTACGGTTTGCAATCGCATTTTCCTCATGTTGGACTGGTAGTACACGGTTCCGTCGCTCTGCTACTGAGTGAGTGCGTGGGCGACACCGTGAGCTGTGAAATTCGCGTGGAATCCTTTTACATCTGTCCTGTACAGTGAACTGCATGTTCGGAACAATGCAATGGCTACCGGCGGTTGCTGAATTGACTGTTTTGCCCTTTCGGTTCATGAGTGCATTTTTCGGGAGACTCCTGGGAGTCAGGCGCTGAAGCTGCGGAGTTCGTGCTTTGTGCGACACTTTCGGCGGGTCGCCCTGCGGTAAGAGACCGAGCCATGTGAGAAAACCCGGGTCAATGAGGTCTTTCTGGTGACTGCCGAGTCCATCGACAATGAACTGTGGTATTCGTGGATGAATTTTGTGTTGACATTCTGACGGCGGCATTATGCACAGTGTACCTGTGCGCGCTATTGGATTGCCGAGACTCCGGTCTATTCCACTTTTCACATTAGACAGTGGTGAGCATTTTGTGTGATATTCGCTGGCTACGGGAATGGAGCATAATGGGGACGACCCGTTGCCGTGAAGTTGAAACCTCGACTAACTTACTAACTAACTAACTAACTATGAATCGGTTTGTGGCGCCTCTGCTTTATTAATTTGTTCGGTAACTTACTTCTTTAATCATTTGCTAACGTAATCATTTATTCATTCTCTAAGTGACTACTTCAATTATTCGTTCTGTAATTTACTTCTTAAATCATTCGCTAGCTCATTCATTCATTCATTCATTCATTCATTCATTCATTCCATAACTGACTACTTAAATCATTCGTTCTGTAACTTACTTCTTCAATCATTAGCTAACTTATTCATTCATTTACTCAATATTTTATCATTTGCTCGCTTTTTACCTGGGCGTAATCTACACTGGGCTAATTTTTGCGTGCAGATAAACTTTCCCTATTACCTGTGTCCCTCGCCATCAGGCGAACCCACTCCGACTTCTAAGGTACTTATAATTTACGTTCTCAAGCCAAGGACGATAAGTCAACATTTTAGTCCAACTGACCGGCATACGAGTTGAATCTGCTACCTTAAGAGACAGCTGCGTCACCAGATGTATGAATACGCGTTTAAGGAACGAAGACAGTAACAAAAGAGATGCGTGTATTAAGTCACTAATAACCTGACTACTTATCTTAATAATAGCTAACAAGAGCTCATTCTCGT
>JACEFZ010003797.1:125000-127879 GCA_014155875.1 Cepaea nemoralis
ATCGGCATGATTATACGTCCTAGATATACAGATAAATCGGCATGATTATACGCCCTAGATATACAGATACATCGGCATGATTATACGTCCTAGATATACAGATACATCGGCATGATTATACGTCCTAGATATACAGATACATCGGCATGATTATACGTCCTAGATATACAGATACATCGGCATGATTATACGTCCTAGATGTACAGATACATCGGCATGATTATACGTCCTAGATGTACAGATACACATCTCCAGTTAGAAGACATATGTAACACATGGAACCTTAACGACATCAAACCCCAGTACAACTTGGTAACCACGGCTGCGGTAGCATCCGGTATGCTGAAGCCGAGGTAAGGGGTTAAACCCCTACACCGGACAGTTGGACTAAAATATTGAACTCTCGTCTTTGACTTGGGGACGTAAATTACAAGTACCTCTAAAGTCGGAGTGGGCTCGCCTGATGGAGAGGGTCATTATTAATAGGGACAGCTAACCCACACGCAAAATTCTGTTCAGCACTACTAGAAGTAGTGTGTCTGAGTTCAAAGCGAGCGTTAAAAAAAGACAAAAAAGATTACGAATACAAGGTCAGGGAACGAAAACAGCAACAAAAGAGGTGGATGTACGTAGTCACTAATAGCTTGACTACTCGTCTTAATGATAGCTAACGAGAGCTCATCACAATCTCACCCCGGGTTCTGTAAAGGTAAGGGGTCGAGGGAGGGGGTGGTAGCGCAGTGGATACCATGTTTACATCCTGGCCCAGTGATCATGATGTCAGCTTCGTAATTTAGTGGGTTTAAAACATTGACCAGGGTTCGCAGTTCAGCCCACTCTAAATGGGTTCCGGGACAGGAAATCTCTTGGGGAGTGGCAGCAGGATTTAAACGGCCTGTCAGTCCATCCAGTGTTTGAGTGGAGTAGGACAGTTCAAAACGGCGTGACTTCTGTACAGACTGTTCACGACCGGGTCAAGCACATCCAGGAGTGACACCCAAAGTCGATTATTCTACACGAACCCAAGCACTTTATCGGCGCTGGAGGACTTGCATTGAACGCAGTGGTGACTACATCGAAAAATGATACGTTTGTTCTTTACGTTTTCAGAACACACACACACACGCACGCGCGCGCGCGCTCGCACACGCACGCACGCGCGCACACACACACGAAACATTTACGGTTTCCATTTGCAGCCCCCTGGTATCAGTAGCGACCCTCAGAGATCACATCACGACTCTGTCTGGGGGTCGCAATTCACATGTTGTTACCGCGGGGTCTAGAAGATGTAGCGTGTAGACTTTGTTCAGGCATGCATTTCTTTCAAGCATCTGCAAAAATAAACACACTGAGAAAAAAAAAATAGGTATTGCGTCTATAAATAAACTCACGCCCTTTGCCGTGTGTATAATCAGCCAATCGTTTTCTAGCACAAATGTGGCGATTTCTCCCTTTCCGTGTCATTATTTTCTCATCTGGTTCGAAGTTCACGTATTTGCTTCTGTCTTTGTTGATTGTTGCGATCTGTAATGCTAGTCAGCTGACAGTTGTATCGTATGGTGTATGTAATTAATATTTAGATTTTGCTGTCTGTTGCATCAACATACGGAATATTCTGCATATGTACATAATATGAGAAAACATCAATACAAATACAGGGGTAATAATCTACTCGTAAATGAAGACATAAGGGAGGTAACATTTCTCTGATGGGAATTACTCGGATTGTGCGATGGTTCTCGTTGTTATTTAAGTTCGTCATCAAGTTCCTGTCTTCACTTATGTTTCACATCTTTTCTCAAGACGAGGGGATCTGGTAAATTTTAAGCTGTTATTAAACAACACTGGAAGTGAGAAACAGATGCGATAAATGTTGGAATTGTCTCCCCTGGGTTTTTGGCCGAATGTGTTCCATTATTTATTTTGTACCTCACGGAATTGTAAAAGTCATGGTTGTTGTTAGAACTGGCAAACGTAATAACATGATGTGGCTTTAGGAGATGAGGGAAATTACACCATTCCTCGGTGGCTCTGTTGAACTCCTCACGTAACATGTATTAGCTGTTGAAGAATGACAGAAGCATTAGAATTGTATGACGGAATCATCATTGTTACGTTCATTAAGAAAACTAGACAAATACCAATGAAAACAAGAGGCTTAAGAAAAGACACCAGCTCTGGGTAGGATATACATTAAGAAAACCTGACAACTGTGTAACTAGACAGGTCTTCGTTTGAAGTTCAAGGTTTTAAAAACACACACACACACACACACACACACACACACACACACACACACACACACACGCAAACAACACACACACAACGCACACACGCACGCACACACACGCACACACGCACGCACAGACGTAAAACATACGGAAAAGGGAAAGCAAAAACAAAATGAGGGCAGGACATGAGGGGAGCTGCATATGATAGCAAAAGATAAAACGCCATGGAGTTGATTGGTTGAGGGATACAGTTGAAAGAAGAAGATAGAAGAGTTCTAACATGTGGTGATGGCATCGTAAGAAATAGATGCTGGTGATGGTAATGGCATCATAAGAAATAGATACTGGTGATGGTGATGGCATCATAAGAAATAGATGCTGGTGATGCTGATGATGCTAACAATGTTTATGCTGCAAATGACGCTGATGATACTAATGATGTCGATCAGGCTAATGTTGCTGATGACGCTATTGATACGGATGATGCTGATGATGCTAATGATAGGATGATATTGATGATGCAGATGATGCTGATGATGTTAATGATACAGATAATGCTGATGATGCTAATGATACGGATGATGCTGTTGATCCTAATGATGGCTGGTGAGCAATGATCGATCGATGCTGATGATTCTGATGATA
>JACEFZ010003798.1:0-182500 GCA_014155875.1 Cepaea nemoralis
TTTTTTATGGGTATTTCTTAAATAAACTCCCCAATATCGTCTCTCGACACCTCCGTGTTCTTGAAAATAGGGGGCATTTCGGCAAATGACTCTTTTAAATCAGTCGGGGTCTCTATATCGCACTCAACCAACCCGAAAAATGTGTCACTTTTTACAGCGTCGATGATCTGGTTTCCACTCAACGATCCCAAGGAAGTTCTGATGGTGGAAATGTTTCCCGCAAGAAACACTTGATGGTTGTGTTTGACCTCTTTAATCTCTGCCACTCACATTCCCAAATAACCTTAACGGTCACCCCAACAGTTTTTTCTAGATACGCGTGGATGTCACACGTGTTCTGGTATAGTTCGACTAACGGTTTTTATTGACGGGATTAATTGTTTTCCCAGCAGTTAGACGGCAAGATGGGTGCCCGTGGAACAAACACCCATGGAATTGGTAAGCTGTTGTATTCTTTTTATCCCACCCATCTACGCGAATATGTCGGTCGCCGAGCTGCATCTCGTGACTATTGAATTGGGTTTTTAAATCTATGTTGTTGTTGTGTGACACCCAGGTTAACCACTCTCGACTCTGACGTGTGTATTTGTGTAATCTGTGTGCTCTAAACCCATCCTCGCGGCTTCGATATATGGGGAAGTCTGATGGCATCTCTTTCATAAGAGACCAAAGGTATAAGGCATTCGCATCAAACCCTTTAATGCTTTTTACCAGCTTATTACCCCTGATACGGGTCTCATTGACTTGGTGGTAACGATGGAAAATGATACTCGGTCCACCCACCACGTTATCTCGTAACAACTTGTGCACCTTCTCCTCCTTCTTCGAAAACAAAACAAAAGAAACATCTCTATTCATAGTGTTGAATAGGTACTGTAAAGTAATGCCGGGGACGGAGATGGCCTGCGTTTGCACATGTCTATATTTAAACCGGCGTAAAAGGCTACTTGTTTTTCCAGGGCTTTTAGAAAGGGAGACACGTCTTTGATGTTGTACCAAATTAAAAAGTCCCGCAAGGTAGTCATTTTATTATCGGTCCACGCTTTCTGACAAACGGCGTATTCTGCTTCGGAAATGTTACGGTTTTTAAGCTTTGAGAAAAAGGCGGCATGCGGTGGTAGGGCTGTCTCATTTAACTTACTGAGGTCGGTCAGATACTCATATGCAAAAATCCCTTTGTCTCTTCTATCCCAAACGAGGCTAAATATTGAGAGTAACTTACTCCCGGGACCAGAAAGTTGGAGACGTCGAGGAATTTCAGTCTTTCTGTCGCTATGCACATAAAATTATTATTTCTCTTGACTATAAACTTGAACGGGTTAGCCTCCCGATCAAGGAAATACCGTACCAAATAAGGTTTCAGAAGGTTAATGTCATACTTACCGCTATTCAACCCAAACAGAGGGAGCTGGAACAAATACAACTCGAGCCTCTCACTTAATTTTGGGTGGTCACCTAATTTAGCAAAGACTGACTCGAACTTTTTGACTAAAAGTTCATACGACTTAGCAGCTATGTCATGGAGATAGTCCAACATTTCATTTACGAGGACCTGTGGATCACCGGTGGTGATGAAACATTTAGGGGTGTCGAACCCAGGGACATTAGAGGCGACCGCACAGGAGAGGGGGACGTGTCTGGCCATGAAGGTCGTCGACTTTGAGTCAGCCGGTAAATTTTCATTAGAGAAAAAAGATTCCATATCGTAGCACGCTCTAAAAGGGAAAATAAAATTTTCTTCTACGTCAAACCCGTGGTCACGGAGCAATTCCAAGATCGATTCGGTCGGTCGATAAACCCCACTTTATACGTTTCGATAGTGGCTACGCCTTTGCACCTAAGTTCGTGACGTGTCAGTCGACAATATATCTTAAATAGCTTACCGCATTTCCCACAAGAAAAACACCGAGAGGCCTTGGCCACATCAACAATATACATGAAATGGTTTTCGTATAGGAGGATATTCAGTATATCTGGATGTGTACTAGTACTTCTAATTTTCGGAACCAGATGTTCCTCCTCTGTAAAGGCAAACACATTGATTTGTGTTTTAAAACATTCTTCCAGGGCGGGTAAATCAACTAAACTAACACCAGAAAAAGGGTGTGGGCGTCCAACTCTTTATAATGCAGCCATTTGGTGAACAGTCTTCGTGTGTTTTTTCTAACATCCCTAACAGATCTTCCCCCTGATTTAAACACAGATATACAGCGAAATATACACAAATTGTCTGTGTACGGCTTACCGCGTGAGTCGGTTTGAAGCGTATTAATAAATTTGTTTTGTGTAATATGGTTTGGAATATTAGTAATACAACAACCAACAGGGAATTCTACTAGTTTATACACATAAAAAGTTATACTGGGAATTGTTTCTACGTAGTATTTCGTATCTGGTCGGGTTAATGTCGCTGAATTGACCAAATCTACAGCATTCACATTGGTCACAAAGGCCTCAAAATCAGATCTATGGTTCACTAAAAATGGTTTATCGAACAAGGAAGAGTTATGGGAACTCGCATGGTAGAGCCGTAGGGTTTGTGTCTCTCGATGTCTTAGTATTGTGTGCAGACTGGCGATTATTTTGAAGCGGGAGTTTTGAACATTAAAAAGTCGGAATAAACGAGAACTCCAATCTGTCGGCATGTCAGTATCTGGTCGATTAAAAAATGTCCATTCACACAGATACCGACCGTGTCGTATGTGTGATCTAATCGTATTCCAGTGCTTATTATACACAGCTCGAACATCCGGGGGTAATTTTTGTAATGACAAATATTCAGTAGTTGTGGTAACACCAGAGGTTCCCGCCGATTCGTTGGCAAGCGTGACACGTGATGATAGTTGAATATTATTAGTAGGCGACACGTTATCGGCCGACAGGGCACCTGTTGATCCGTCACTCGGCGTGGTACTAGGTGATAGTTGCTCTTCTGTTGGCAACACGCTTGTTGTTGATACTGCTGCGTCACTCGGTAAGGCACCAGATGATTGTTGGTTATTATTAGTAGGCGACACGTGATCGGCCGGCATGGCACCTGGTGTTACTAACTGTTCGTCTGTGGTCGGCGACACGTGATCGGCTGTGCCACCCGACAAAGTATCTGATGTTCCGTCACTCACTGTGGTAGTAGTGGTCAAGGTCGGCTGTGCCACCGACAGGGCACCTGGTGTTAGTAATTGTTCATCTGTGGTGACACGTGATCGGCCGTGCCACTCGACAGGGCACCTGTGTTAGTAACTGTTCATCTGTGGTCGGCGACACATGATCGGCCGTGCCACTCGACAGGGCACCTGGTGTTAGTAACTGTTAATCTGTGGTCGGCGACACGTGATCGGCCGTGCCACTCGACAGGGCACCTGGTGATTCGTCACTCATTGTGGTAGTACCTGTTGATAACTGAGTATTGTTACTAGGCGACACGTGATCGACCGTGCCACTCGACAAGGTATCTGTTAATGACGATGATGATGCGCCACTCACCGTGTTAATAGATATTGATGCTGCGTCACTCGGCAACCCGCTTGTTGTTGATACTGCTGCGTCACTCACTGTGGTACTAGATGATTGTTGCTTATTGTTAGTAGGCGACACGTTATCGGCCGACACGGCACTTGGTGTTAGTAACTGTTCATCTGTGGTCGGCGACACGTTATCGCCTGCGCCACTCGGCGTGGTACGTGATGATGCGTTAAAAATAGAAGTTGTTCGTTCTGCGTCACTCAGTAAGGCACTAGATGATTGTTGCTTATTGTTAGTAGGCGACACGTTATCGGCCGACAAGGTACGTGTTGTTAGTAACTGTTCATCGGTGGTCGGCGAAACATGATCACCCGACAAGCACCGGATGTTGATAACGCCTGCAGCGCTACGCTTGGCGGCAGAACGGGCGGATGCTGGTTCTGTGTTGATGTGGTAGTTGGCGGTATATCAGTTTCTGTAACCGACAACACTGTGTCATTCGATGTTTGTTGTGTGGTTGACTTCTGGCGTTTACCAGTAGATTGTTCTTCTGTATTCGGTTCTCGTCGCGCTTGCGACTTGTGGATTGTTGATTATTAACAGCCACTAGATGATGGTTGAGTGGTCGACACACCCACTAGATAGTAGTTCATGTTCGGTCTTTACGTGTCTCCGTAAGGCGTCTTTTCGATATACATGTACAATCGCAAAAATCGCAAGTAAACTGTTGTGTAGAATGAGTAGTTGTCACCATGACGACGTAGATAAGCAATCAGGTCGTGTGAAGGTTTTATTACACAGAGTACACGTATGCTTCTGCGTAGCGACATTCTCTGATAAAATGGCCGAAACTATTTGTTCTGTTATCCAGCCGGATGAAGTTTGTAAGATGACGCAATTATTAGATGTGTTGATTCAGTAAACACGCGACGTTTGTTTGATTCTGTTGTAGCCAATATGCCAAGTGATCAAGCATATCATATCTTTGAGAATATCGCAGACGAAGTATTTTCTGATGCCCGCAGTAAACTCCGTGGTCGGATAATAATTTTAATGTCTTGAGCAGATATATGAAGCAAAAACCTCGTTGATTCGTTGTACAATAGTGACGTTGATATCGAGAAAATTGTTACCAGTTTCGCGCAGAAGACAAGCAGGTTTCTGTATCAGAAGACACAACTGTTAAAATCCGAGGAATTAGAAAATATGTTGAAATTATTTTCCTCTGAATAAAAAACATCCTTCCTCGTTAACTACCAGAACTCAAATGACTTCACATGCGTTTCATGAATAACTTGTCGTGAGTGGATGTCGTATATTTGAAACGAGCAAGTTGTCATTTGAATCAGCCAATCAGACGTCGGGAAAATAAGTAACCACTGTCACATCGCTTGACCGACACTGCCACTGTCACACGGGGGCGGGCGAACTGTCAAAAGGCGGGTTGTGGCTGGCACATCTCACTCGAGTATAGATTCGTAATCACTCATAAAGAACCACGACTTTTCATCGACTATACATTATCTACTACAATGTTTCTCATTGTCTGCCACCATAATTACGCACCTAGGTACTTTGTGTCAAATCGTAATTGCATCTCTTTCGTACGTTTTTTCTATCTCCGGGAGGAAAGATAATTGGGTTTGATGGCAGTGCACCTAAACAGAGACAGTTCTGTAAGTATTCTGTCCTTACTTCAAACAGTTTTTGCTGCCAGCGTAATTACCCGGTAAGATGTTAATTTCTCTGACACGGAAATTATAAAAATGTCTCTCGAAACATAATTTCCTAGAATCATAATTATTGTGTACCCGCTGCATCGTCTTTTCATGTCTTCAGATTAGTGTCAATTTGTGTGAGTCATATATCTTTGTTTAACAGAAAATATCACTGCCTGTTTGCGTCAGACAAAAACATTGCTACAAACCCACAAAACATTGCTACAAACCCGCAAAATACATTATACGGAAAGACCTTATTTAATATAAAAACATTGCTACAAACCCGCAAAATACATTATACGGAAAGACATTATTTAATAAAACAACACACATTTACAAAGACATTACTACAAAAAGACGAGCGTTTTTTAAAAAGAACCGCCTGGTTTTACCAAACGTCAACATTACAATTGTCAACAAACACGACTGCATGCAAATATTAGATTCTCATACATGCACAGATGTCAATTGTTTCTCACAACAGAAGATACCCGCCATTCACAACGGCCAACAATGCAACCCAGTGTAGCGTTCATTTTCTAAACAACTTTTTCTAAAGCAATGCCAACACCCTGTTTCCATCGATTGAAATTATATTACACCGAAGAATGAATCACGACGTATTGACTTGTCTGTGTGTTGGTACTTTTTTTGCCTGGCGAGTGGGAAAAATTTAACAGAAGAATATTTGTAATTAATTCCCCAGACACGAGAAATATAGTGTCACAGAATTTACATCAAAGCCGCGTAGGTTAACATAATTGTGTTCTTTGTATATACCGGTCTCTCTGGTGTGGGGTTACAACACTTTCTCTCTGTAATCCCGTTTATCACGCAGAGTCTCGTAGCGGAGCTGAGAGCTGAGGCGGTTCGACCCCCGCTCGTGATTTGCGGGATACTGAGCCGGCCGCTCAGAAAGCAATGGCAAACTACTGAGCGTAATCTTCCCAAGCGATCAACATACAGCTGAAAGATGCTGGTGTTGACAGCTAAGTCCTGTAAAGGATATGGTAAAAAGACGTTTTAGCGGCGATAAGCGGCCGCTGTGTGTATATGGCATAGGCATCTGTCAGCGTGTGCCGTGCCGATAAGCGATCATTATCTACCAGAACCGTAGGGGGAGTAATTCTTTAAACATCGGCGTAGGTAATCACTATCAGGTGGCGCCCTGGCTAAACATTATCATCAAGAGTTGTCGGGTCACTAATCGTTGAAATATATAGACGGACGTGCGAGTCATATCCGGTCATTTAGTGGCCATGGATCCTCGCTGGAAACACCCTTTTACTTGTTTAATTGCTGGACCGACAGCGAGTGGTAAACCGTCTTTGTGCAGCGCTTCCTGACCCATCTACCAGTCATGGTAGACCCGATTCCAGAGGAGGTTATATGGTGCTATGGGGAATGGCAATCCATATACGAGAATATGAAAGGAGTGCAGTTTAATGAAGGGCTGCCTGATATGGACAAATGGACCGGGGATAGACGTCGGCTAGTAGTCATAGATGACCTAATGGCCGAGACAGATGATAAGGTAACTAAACTATTTACTAAAGGCAGTCATCATCGCAACCTCAGCGTCATGTATATTGTACAGAACCTTTTTGGTAAGAATAAAGAACAAAGAACCATCAGTCTGAATTCACATTACCTAGTAGTATTTAAGAACCCTCGAGACGGTACACAAGTTAATAATTTGGGAAAACAAATTTTTCCAGGGCGGGTGTCATATGTCCAAGAGAGTTTTAAGGACGCTACATCGGCTCCACACGGGTATTTGTTATTCGACCTTCGCCAGGAAACACCGGATCAACTCCGTCTACGAAGTCATATATTTCCCGACCAAAGACAAGTCGTCTACGTGCCTAAATAACATGTCTAGTCAACTTAAACGCAACGAATCTATGTTGCGGTATTTGGGTGAAGCCAAGCCACCTGCCGTAAAAGCTGTTATTAAAACAGCTTCCCCAGACCTCGTCCAATCAATATGTGAGTGCTGTCACAATGTATTAAAAGGTAATGTCCCGCTCACACCCGCTCAGAAGCGACGGCTGCAACGACACAAAAACAGTCTGAGAGCGCTAACTCGTAAGAAACTATCGCTCAAGAAACGGAAACAGATCTTGCAAAAGGGTGGATTCATCGGCGCCCTGCTCGGACCCATCCTTAACGTATTGAAAGGTATTGTGGGTTATAATGAAGAAAATGATCCTGGTCGATCCTCGGGTGTTGGAAAAGCCCTACGTACCACCCGACACACTAACCGATAGCCTACAAGCCTTGGATAATCAGATGCAAACAAGTCTTGGCAACAGAAGATCTACCACCCCGTGACAAAGCCAGACTATATCAACAAACCTTGCAGCGTTATCTGAATCGCCTCGAGCAGCATAGGCACAAACATTAGGTCTGGTGGATATCAAGGAACAAAAACCCGAAGTCAGCGCCTTACCGACAGTAGTCGAGACACCGCCTGCTCAGCTAACACCGAAGGTAGACGAACCCAAAACCCCGTCAGAAAACACCCTCTGGCTACACCGGGTTATAACTACGGAAGAAGAAGAAGAGAAGATACCTACACCCCGATGGGAAAAATGGCCGCGAAATTAAGAAAATATACTATGACCGAGAAAACCGGGGGCCTATGGTGGTGCTGTCGCTTTACATCGAAATAACAAACTTCAGCTAAACCTTCAGACATGGTTACGTCACAGGACACCTATACTCTACATAAACCGGTTCGTCGCGATGTTAGTAGACGCCAGACCATAACGGGGGTATAAACCAACAGTTTCAAGCCGACTTGATAGATATGCCAAAATTACGAAGGTTATAATGATGGTATGGCCTACCTAGGCAGTGTATCGATGTGTTTAGTAAATATGCCTGGGCCATCCCGATCCAGAAGAAAACGGGGAAAGAACTAGTGGCGGTCGTGAGTAAAATATTTGAGGAGGGCCAACCGATAAACTTTCAGAGCGATAAAGGTTCAGAATTCGTCAATCGGACCTTCTTAAATTTCTGAAAGATCGAGGTGTGCATTTCTTTACCACTGAGAACGAAGATGTGAAAGCCGCCGTGGTAGAAAGATTCAACCGAACTCTTAAAGAAAAAATGTGGCGTTATTTCACCAAGGACCAATACACTGTGCTATGTCGACGTGATAGATAAATTGATCCAAAACTATAATGGTTCGTATCACCGGAGCATTCGCATGGCACCCATGCAAGTAACAACACTAATCAAGAAGAAGTGTGGAATAATTTATACCGTCCAACAGAAACATCAAGAAAAGTGTATTTCACAGCCGGCGACCGTGTCAGGTTAGCTCAAAGCCAAACAACCTTTTAAAAAGGTTATATGTCGGGTTGGACAGAAGAACTGTTTACCGTTAGTCGTATAAACCAGACTAGTCGGTGACATATGTGCTAAAAGACGATTCAAGGGAGGAACTTAAAGGGTCATTCTACCGAGAAGAATGCAATTGGTGGGTGATAAAGAAATTTATCGTATCGAAACAATCTTACAAGAAAGGTGAGGAAAGGTAGTGGTAAAGAGTATTTAGTCAAGTGGTTTGGTTATCCCAATTCATTCAACAGCTGGATAGCCGACACGCAACTAGCCAGCTATGGAGACTAGTGTATGGCCGAAGACAACCTGGAAAATATTGTGTTGCGTCCACAGACTAGGGACGGGGAAAGTAACTTCGTTCTGGTCGTTTTTTGGACAACAAGTGCCGCGTCCAGAGATTGTATTCATCTGTCAAACCCTCGTTATATATAGCGTAATTGCTGTGTCACTATTCAATCTGACTCAAGGCAGCGCAGACGCAGCAGAAGGCAAACTGTGGGTCGCTCTAATGAGTAGTTGTTTGGGTTATATGCTACCTAACCCTAAGCTAGATAAACAATGAATTTCTATTTTGGTTTTACTGAGTAATACGGCGCCGGACGTGTTCCCGACAACCACCCAGGTCACTTTTTCGTCAAGTTGCCGCAGGACTATTGAGGTGAGTCACAATACGAAGTGGACCTGGCCGAAATTCAATTCCCCAATTAACGTATTTTAACGGTTGGCGGGGGAAATTTGGATCCAGTACTTTCCGCCCAAAGGTAGTGGTCGTGGAACCTGTAACCTTGAATGTCCACCGGGTCCGTTCACCACCCCAGAAGCTTTCATCGAGGAGCTGAATAAGTTGTGTGTCGAAACCCAAGTAGACGAGAAAGTAAACATCAAATTCACACTACGTACACCTTGGAACAAAGTCGGAATGAAACTACTTGAAAAAGGCGCCCACGTTAAAATTAGTGAGAGGTTGAAAAAAATGTTGGGTTTTCCAACCTCGACTCTATCAGACGACAATGCCTTATTATACGGTAATGTGGAATTGGAGATGGATAGCGTCGTTAAAAATATCTACGTCTATTCTGATCTCGTAGCTGCCAGACCAGTCGGAGACGCCATGGTTCCTTTACTAAGGATGTCCCTATATTGGATCGATTGTTGCCGTCAGTGTATCGTGTCTACGATAAACCACACTACGTCCAGTTAAGTCGATTCTCCTTCGACACGGTGGAAATACTTTTAACTCCGGAGACGGGAAAAACGATACCACTCAACGATGGGACTTCAGTGCTAACTTTACATTTTCGAGCCCGGAAACTCTCAGAGCTCGAATAGACTAAAATGTGTTTTTATGTGCCCCTCTAATAAAAATCGTTTCCTACTATACGAACAGGGTGCTGAAATTAGACTTAGTTGGCGGATATTTTACAAGTCCCCTCGACCCCGCGTCAGCGAGACCGAGTCCGTTCTTTCCGGCATGGGTGAAGTAGATTTGGACCACGGCCACGAAAAATATCTATTCCGACATTGTCACCTCGCGTGTGGTCGGCGCTGTGATGGTACCATTACTATGGACTCTACCTGTCCTAGACAGATCCACCACCTCTGTATTAGGATGTACGATAAACCACATTACGTTCCACTCTGGCGGTTCTCCTTTGACACGTTTGAGCCTCTTATAACCGACGAACGGGGGAAACCTATCCCATTCACAGATGGGACATCGGTAGTGACGCTGCATTTTCGAACCAACAAACGTTTTGAGGTGGTTTAACCATGGTTAGACACGTGCCAATCCGACGCAACCCCAAACTATACGAGGAATATTTCTGTAATCAAGCCGGCAGCGGCCTACCCGTTTTTGTGGGTGGTCGGAGTCAGCGAGGTCATGGAATTGGTAGTTTCTTTAGTGGTCTTGGTCGAACAATTCTTCCTTGGTTGAAGACTGGTGGCAAAGCCCTTTTGCGGGAAGGGTTGGGTACGGGTTTGCAGGTGGCTCAAGACGCCCTAGCCGGTCGGAATGTCGGCGAGTCCTTCAAAGAACACGCCAGGGACGCCGGTCAACGACTGCTCCAGGGCGCTGCTCAACATATCAGCCAATCAGGTAGCGGCGTCAGGAAACGAAAACGAGCCGCCCCACCCGGTCAGCCCAGGAAAAGAATAAAACCAGCCGGCAGAAAGCGATCGGCTCATAAGAACCACCAACACCAGCGGGGACATTAGGATATTTTCTCGTAATGGCGTTAATACATCCCAAGTCGTGTGAGTGCCTACATTCTAGTCTGGATTTGTTTAGCGTGCCACCTACCCAGACGGCCGTGGAAGAAGGACAGTTTGTGGAGATTCATCCGTTGGCCACGTTAGCCTATGGGGCACCCATCGAGTTCTCCATCTCTGGTGTGGGAGTGGATTATATAGATTTGTTTAATACTTTTCTGCACGTGAGGGCCAAAGTTACACTTCCCAACGGTGACGACCTACCGAGCACCGCCGAAGTCGGTCCCATAAATTATTATTTGCATAGTTGTTTTCTCAAGTAGACGTATCTTTGAACGACACTCTTATTTCACCGAGTGAAAATTCGTATCCGTACCGGGCCTACTTGGAAGCTCTTCTGAATTATGGTGAAGAGGCCAAAAAGAGTCATCTGACGTCAGCACTATACTACCCAGATACTCCTTTGTATATTGACAGACACGAAGGGTGAAACCAATACAGGTCTAGCCAAAAGACGATCTTTTAGCCAGCTCTAGTGTTGCGATGGATATGATGGGCCGTCTACATTCCGATATTTTCAATCAGGACAGGTACATGCTGAATGGGGTCGATATCAAAATCAAACTAACCCCTTCAAAATCTGTCTTTAATTTGATTGCCACGGATGTAAACGGTGGTTACAAAAGTGTCATTACTCATGCCACCCTCTTGGTGAGGAAAGCTAAGTTAAATCCAGCTATCTCTCTGGCTCATGAAAAAGCCTTATTGAGAGCCAATGCCAAGTATCCCATTAAAAGGGTAGTGGTAAAACCCTTTTCTATCCCGAAAGGTATGTTTTCCCACACGCAAGATAACCTCTTCCTCAGCCAGACGCCGACCCGGGTGGTGATCGGCTTAGTGAATGCGTCGTGTTTCAACGGCGAGCTAAACACGAACCCCTTCATATTCAATCATTATCAGTTAAACTATTTGAGTTTGATGGTAGATGGGCGTAGTGTCACAGGCAAACCCTTAACCATGAATTATACTACAGGTCAGTATGCGCGAGCTTTCCATGGTACCAATTTGGCCCTCGGTCTGACCGGTAAGGATGTCGGGAATGGTATCAATTTTGAGAGTTTTCAGTCAAGGGTTCGATCTCTATGCTTTGATCTGACTCCCAGTATATTAGACGGGGAGCAGTTTGAACTGGCCAAATCCGGTCCACTGTCACTGGAACTTAAGTTTGCCGTTATAACGGATGCGCCTCTACAAGTCATCATATACGCGGAACTCGACTCGGTTCTAGAAATTTCAAGACGAGGCAAGTGCTCACGATTACGTAGCATAATGGATACCCAACACCTAAGACAGTTACTCATGTCTGACCCCGTTTGTTCGACGACTTTCGCTAGTCAACGTATGTGCTATAGATCAATTGCCTAGACACATTGATAGAAAACACAACCAGCCGCTTTTATCGTCAACACCGACACCAGTTCTTACTCTGGGTCACATTGGATCGCCCTATATTTCGATGGCCTAGGTCAGTTTGAATATTTCGAATCGTTTGGTTTGCCGACATTACACGCCGACATTATCCGCTTTATACGACGTAACTCGGACCAATCACCTATGTACAATACCCGTATGTTACAAGACATCAATAACGCCACTTGCGGGCTGTACGCCATGTATTTTCTGGTGATGAAATGCCGCGGCGCGAGCCTGTCGCGTATCCTGCAGCCGTTTGGTCACAGACAACACGTGAATGACCGCCTCGTGTTTCGATTGGTTAGCCCGTGGTTGAAAAAGACAAGTCCAGACACGTTTAAAATCAATCGATAAACTATGTCCTATAAAACGAGACGAACTGGCCACATTCGTGTTTCGTGCCCGCCACGCTCAAGATGTCTACAGCTACCTGGATATTCATGTCAAGAACTGATGAAATGCCCAGACCACTAGCCAACGGTTTGAAAGCGGCGACAGTTTCTCAATACCGAGGCACTACGACGCTACATTTACGCAAGTATTTCGGTGTCTCTGAGCTCAAGTACCCGACCAAGCTGGGAATTACACTCACGAGAGCAGAGTTTGAGTCTCTCCTAGCAATGAAGGATGACATTCTAGCGGATTTCGATAAACTAACTTACCAACCACCCGAGGTGTCTAGTAAAGACCAGTCTACTCACAATCAAGACCCCGTGATGTTTTATCAAGACCCGTCTACCTACAATCCAGACGTACCTGAACCGATTACCTATGACTACAGTCAAGACATGCCACTGAATGACCAGACAGCTTTCTACAGTAATCAAATCCCGCTGATCCCTTTGGGACGTAAACGACGCAAGCTTTAGATGTTGTAACCGAATAGATGTTGTCTACCAATAAAATCTGTGTGAAAAATGTTACTTTTTTGTTTGTTTTCTTTATTGATGTTTCATGTTGTATTTTTTATGTCGTACCTACAATTACTTGACCACGCCCACTCCGATGAGTCACGAGACCACGTCACCTCTGATGAGTCACTTCACCTCTGATGAGTCACTAGACCACGTCACCTCTGACCGCCTACTTTTTGGGGAAAAAAGAGTTATCGCCCTTTGTGGTGGAATATCGATTTCCACCACCACCACAAATTCGCGTGATAATGTACCTATATACTACTTCTCTCTATTTCTGTTGCATTGTGGATTCCTGTGAAATGGAATTCTTATACGATTATATATCGCTGAGAAGAAACTTTGGTGCTGGTTGGGAGACAAGTCTCCATACTTATACGATTATCAGATACTATCTTCGATTTATCTAGGTTCGAGACACAGACATTCAGTCGAACATGAGTGTGCTCAGGAAGATAGAGTTGGGGTGGGTACGAAAAGAGTGGTTGCTGTTTCTGGAGCGGTCACGACTAGCAAAGATTAGTTTCATCTTCGTGCCAGGTAATGCGGGTGTACTAGGAATTGAGCAATATAAAATGACACAAAGTAGTGCATCTTTACATAACAGAGTTACGACACATACAGAACGTTGCGGCGGTTAGCCTTCATCAGCAAACAAACACATTCACAAACACAACATACAGTCAAGGAGAACTCCTGTGACTACATTAGAAGGTGATGACAGGACGAGAGGAACAAATGCATGGAAAAAATGGAAGCAATGAAGAGAAAATGAGAATTGACAAAATGTTAATTGAAAAGAATGTTAGTCGAAGAAATGTTTAATAGAAAAACTGTTTATAGAGTAAAAAACTGTATACTCACCTCGCGTACGGACCTGTAAATGACTACGGAGATCTCGGGTGTATTTGTATAACGGTGCTGGATGTTACGGTTCAGTGAGCACATAGAAAGAAGGGGGCGGGGTAGGAGGCGTGTAAAATTTGACCACGACCCCATTGTGTTGATGGTCTGGGTGGACTGGTGTGGCCTCAACACGCGTACTTACATAGACACACTTCAACAGACAAAATGCTAGTGTATGTGGACATATGTACAGTCCATGCAAGAAGACGAGAGAGAGAGAGAGAGAGAGAGAGAGAGAGAGAGAGAGGAGAGCGAGAGACAGACAGACAGAGAGAGACAGAGAGAGACAGAGAGAGGAAAAGTGCCTGCGACCTACCACATGGGGTATATTGTAACCTACGAAATAGTCAGTATGGTTGCTAGTCATACAACGCGCTCAGGAGCCCCTCTAGGAATTAGCAGGCTGACAGCTTGCAGGTATGGCTACTTGTGGGAGGCGGACGAACCATGGTGGATCAGGCAGACATTCTGAATGCTCTACGAGAAGTAAGTCGTTTACGAGAATCAAGCGATGACTGTGAATCTACAACCATAGTTAGACTGCGAGAACAGCAAGTTAAAAGAAGTGTGGCCAAACAAGAACACTACGCAGGAAGCCAAAGAAGATTAATAAACCAACACAGAACTGGTGTCGTGAGCCACTACACGCTGCGGGATTTGCTGAAGGAGGGGATGCGAGCACTTATGGACTGAATGGTTCGATGTGCAATGAGGATGATCTGTCGACCAACTAACTCACTGTCATCAAAACTGTCATTTACTGCCTATAGTACCTTGCGGTGTAGGACAAGGGGGGTCTTGAACCTGAGGAATTACGGCCGCATGGCTAGTGGCAGTCGCCGCGAAATGTGCAGGTTTGAGTTTTCTTTTCGCCCCCGACAGAACAAACTTCACACCTTACCGAGGATTCGAACCCGGGTCTCGCGAATCAAAGCCCGATATTCTAGTCACTCGGTCAGCCCCCCCCCCCCCCCCCCCACTTACTCACTAACTAATCTAAAAGAAAAACCCTAGATAAGCAATGAGTAGGGGACGTAAACATCTAATATTTTTACAAGGGAGATTACTAGTGTCACCGCCTCACGTTCACATATAATAGAGGGCTGCAACTCCAGCCCAAGGGAAACCATTGAGTCGCACAGGACCCGTGTAATCTAGAACCTTCTCGAAAGAGATGGTCACCAAGTCCATGATTCCGTGGACACTGATGTGGCCCGCCTAATGCGGGGTTCCACGAGGAACTCGGACAGAGTTTACCGCCCGTGTCGAGTTAGGACACGCGGAGACGGGCAGAGGACAAACGGACTGGAGAGAGACAACAGGCCTGCCTGAGAGGGACTCATAGATATTCATAGATATACTTAGGCTAGATAGTGTGCTAGGATTGTTGTATGACAACTATATGCTTTGATGTTTAACTATCTGTGATATGTAATATAAGAGAGCGCGGGTCTGTTTACCCACTGCGCCAACTGTACACTTATTACAATAAATGTTCTATATCCTAGCGAACAGTGTATTGTTGCCTGTATGAACCCGAACCATTATTTAGATAAGAGTAAGACCATGTCAGGCTTTTTGGGGGCTAGTTTTCCGGTTTTGGCATAGAGTGTTTTCTTAAAAACCTGTTAAATGCCATGTAAAATTAATTATTTAAGCATATCACATTGATTTTGGTAAAACATTGATTTTTGATAACACATTGATTTGTTTAAATCAAAGAAATTATTAACGTTACAAGGTTACATAAAACTAGTAGCTATCTAGCAATAAAATAGAAATAATCTGAGTCCCTCGGCAATGTCTCACCATTGCCTCCGCAGCGCCTCTTTATTTTGATTCTGTAAACTATTTTTTTTGTTGACGTATTACTATTTTGACATTTTTTTGTGTGACAGTGACTAATGTTTTCTCGCTCCACGAGCAGATTGTTCCGCAACAAGTGCCGCGTCCAACCGATGAAACCTTTCCAACAGTGACGAGAGTACAAAACAACATCGAGGAACTTCAAAATTCAGAGCTAAGTTTCACCTCATACTCATTGTACTTCTAAGCTGTACTTCTCATGTTTCATCAATGTATTATTTTGTATCATATTGATTTCTTTGCATATTCATAAGCTTGTCACCAACATAACCTTGCATTTGGATTTGCACATTAATAATTAGGGGAGTAAACCAAATTTTCGACCACACAACATATTTTACTAAGGGGTTTAACTCTATAAACTTAACAAACAAGTAAAACACAAAATGTCTACTTTAGATCAATGCATCGAGCAAGGAATAAGTTAGGTTATAAAGAAGAGAAACTGTCAGAATGGGCACAGAAAACGCACGCAGACAACATTGCCCGTGAAGAAAGAGCGATGGAACGAGAAGAAAAGAAACTGCAAATGGAGGCCGAAGAAAAGAAAATGCAATTGCAAATGCAAGCAGATGAAAAGAAATTGCAGATGGAGCTTGAGGCCGCTGCCAAACAGGCCCAATTAAATGCCGAGACACAGATTAAACTAAAACAGATGGAAGTGGAGTCCAACACAGAAATATCAATAAATAAGTTAAGAAACAAAGAAGAAGAACAAAAATATAATAAATATAAAGGTCTCGTGAAGGCTTTCTGTTCTGGAGAATTCCATCTCCGCCTACTTAGAAATTTTGAATGTCTCATGTCTCATCATAAAATCATTAAATCAGATTGGGCATTTATTCTAATGAGAAATTTAGCTCTTGAACCACTGAAAGTAATAGAGACAATACCACAAGAAATGCGGAAAGACTATGAGTACCTAAAACACGCATTCTCCAACATTTTTCTTTAGACACTGCAGGTTTACCAACAACAATTTGCCAAATTATCTCCACAACCAAACCAAACCTTTATAGATTACGTCAGTACAGTCCAAGACATATGCACAAAATGGATTAACTCGGCTAAAACCAACAATAGCCATGATAAACTTAAAGAGCTGATTATAATAGATAAAATAGTTAGCACCATCCCACACCTTTTGCCAAGTTCTTAAAACAAATGGACTGTAAGAGCATTCAGGAAATCGAGGCGAAGGGGAATGCATTTTTCACAGCAAATAGGGATATTTTTCAACATAACATAAGTCACAATGATACAGCAGCTGCAGTAGTGAACACCAAATACTCCAAACAATCACAGAGTAGATTTAAACCACGATCCAATGTCGGCAAAGTAGTAAGATGCCAATATTGCAATTTTCATCACGACAGTTACGGGATGTGTGACAAATCACCCACCTACCCTGAACACCTTAAAAAGATGGTGGAGAAGCAAACAGCTAAACGCATGGCTTACCACAGAGCAATTAAATGTTATTTCTGCAATAGCTGGGGTCACTATAATAAGGATTGTGAAGGCCGAATACGACAGATCTGAGACCGGTCTAAGAGTAAGACCATGACAACTAGAAATTAGAAAAGAAAATAGTGTATCTAGCTATAATATCACTATATACAAATAAATCTCCTAATGTTTATTTGTTTAAAAACAAATCTATTAGATAAACAAGAAACGTTACAGAATTTTATTATATCTATCAAGATTCCTGTAAAAAGATTGTAAAATCTTTATTTACTTATACTTTATAATCAACATTTTTGGTTCAACCTTTATTTTTAATTTCTAAAATTGTACATTCATTGTTTATATATCCAGAATATTTTAATCCAAATAATTTTTGAGCCGGCCTTTTTTCATTGAAAGGCCGGGGGGAAAAAAACAAACATATTTTACTGGCCTCTTAGGGCCACACAAAATTTAATGAAAATTAACACCAATCCCAAATTTTCAGATTCCCCCCCCCCCCCCCCCCCCTCCCCCCCCCCCCCCCCCCGCGTTTCCATTCTGTTTCATGATATTGCAGGCAACACCAGCATCTTTCAGCTGTACGTTGATTCCTAGGCTAGATTGCGCTCATCAGCACGCCACGCCTTTCTTAGCGACCGGCTCCATACTCTCGTAAGTCATGGGCGCGACTCGAATCCTTTCAAATTCTCGTGCGCTCACGTCAACCATGAGAGTATTCGGGGTTACGGAGAAAGCTGCTAACCCCTCAACCAGGGAGGCGGGCCAAACTTTCATAAAAAGAAGAAATAATTGAGAGGACTGAAGCATCATCATCATTAAGTGCCATGCCGGCTGGCGTAGGCGTTCATGGCTATCCATAGATCTCGGTCTTTGGTTTTCTGGATCAACTCTGCTGCTGATATTCCTCCATGCCACCGTCTCAATCCATCCAGCATCACTTCTCTTGGTCTACCTCTGCCTCTCTTCCCCTCGATCTTTCCAGTTGTTACGATGTTCTCCAATGCCTCTCTTCTCATCACATGACCGAGGAAAGCTGTTTGTCTCTGTCTTATTGTTGTATATAATGTTCTAGTTTCTTTAGCCTGTTTCAGGCAGTCGTCGTTAGTTACTCTGGCAGTCCAAGGAATTCGCAACATTCGTCTCAGGAACCACATCTCTGTTGCTTCTAATTTCTTCTTAATTTGTTCATTTACATTCCAAGATTCACTGCCATACAGCAAAACTGGTTCTACATAGCATTTCAGCACTCTCTTTCTTACATCCAGTGATAGTGACTTATTGCATAAGATACTCTTCATTTTCTGAAATGCGGCTTTTGCCTGCCCTATTCTGCTCCTAATCTCTGTTGTACATCTTCCATCTGATGTTATAAATGCCCCTAGGTATCTAAAATTATCAACTTGGTTAAGGATTTTCCCTTCTATTTCTATGTCACATTTTGGTGTCACCATTTTCTTTGATATTACCATTGTTACTGTTTTCTTGATATTCAAGGAGAGTCCTTTCCTTGCACTCTCTGTTACTACAACGTCTAATAATTGTTGTAGGTCTGTTGAATTATCCGCCACCAATACTGTGTCATCTGCATAGCGTATATTATTTATATTATAACCTCCAACTAGTATTCCTGGCATCTCTTTGATCTCTCTCATTATTACTTCGCTATACAGGGAGAAAAGATCTGGTGACAAGACACACCCTTGTCGTACTCCTAGCTTTATCTGTTCATAACTACCCTCTTTATTTCCCATTTTAATTGCTGCTACTTGGTTCCAGTAAATATTCTTTATTATTCTTAAATCTTTTCCATCAGTGTTGATATCTTCCAACATTTTAATCAGTTCATCATGTTTTACTTTATCAAATGCCTTAGTATAATCTATGAAGCACAAATATATGTCTCTCTGTTTCTCTATTGACCTTTCTATTAGTATCCGTAATGTATAAATTGCATTGTTTGTGCCCTTTCCTTCCACAAATCCACACTGTTCTTCACTAATTTCCATTTTTATTTTCTTTTTGGTTCTTCTCATTATGATTCTGAGTAGAAGCTTAGTGATATGGTTTATAAGGTTAATTGTACGAAAATCTTCACAATCAATTGCTCCTGGTCTTTTTGGTATAGCTATAAATACAGATTTCAGCATATCACTGGGTAAATATCCGAAGTAAGATCAGCAATCAAGGAAAAGGACTACACAGCAGCTGGGTCAGACATCCTAAACTATACAATACTGAAAAGGATACCAAGAAAAACAATAGAGACAATAACAGCTCTCTACAACAAAGTGTGGCACACGGGACAAATACCAGCACAATGGAAGAAGGCGACAGTTATACCAGTCAAAAAGCAGTTCAAGAACTCACAAAGAATCGACTCATACAGACCAATATCCCTGACATCACACCTCGAAAAAATTATGGAAACAGTCATCAATAAAAGAATCACACACCACCTGGAGAAAAACGGACTAATTAGCGACACACATTCAGGGTTTAGAGCCAACCGAAGCGCAATTGACCAAATAATTAAGCTAGAAAACCACGTAAAGAGGGCATTCAAAAAAGGAGAGAAAACGATAGCAGTATTTTTAGATCTGGCTAAAGCATATGACCAATGCTGGAGACAAGCAGCTCTGATCAAAATCAACAAAATAGGGATAATAGGCAGGACATATCGATATATCGAAAACTTCCTACAGAACAGAAGCTTCACCGTACGCATAAAAAACGAGGAATCCAGAACCTATGAGCAAGAAAACGGAATACCACAGGGATTGGTAATATCACCAACAATATTCACAATATTAGTAAATGACCTAGATGAAGAAAAACTAGAAGAAAGGATAGGGATATCGCAATTCGCCGACGACTGTGCAATATGGAGAAGCGGAAGACACATAAAAACCACAAGAGACCGACTACAACGGCAACTAAACAGAATTGACAAATGGATGGAAAAATGGGGCTTCCAGATCAACACAGACAAAACGTTCAGTATGATATTCAACGCGAAAAGAAAACGAAACTACACGGACGGGGACATCAAGATCCAAGGGAAGAATATAAAGAGAACAAAAAACACAAGATTCCTCGGGATGACACTAGACGAACAACTAAGTTGGAGAAAACATATAGACCAGACAGTCGAAAAAGGCAAAAAGACAATAAATATTCTAAGAGTAATTAAAGGCTGTGGATGGAGAGCCCATACAAAAACGATGCTAATGCTATACAAATCTCTGATCAGAGGAAGAATAGAATACGGAAGCATAGTATACGACGCTGCACCGGAACACAACAAATGAAGACTGGACTCAATACATAACTAAGCGCTGGGCATTATCCTAGGAACAGGCAAGCAAACACCAAGGGAAGCCCTAGAGGTAGCACTAGGAGTACTTCCACTACAACTGAGAAGAAAGCAATTAGTGTACAACTACTGGATGAAGGCTGCGAAGGATACAAGACACCCCACGTTCAGTGCATTCGAAGAAAACAGAAGCAAATGGGGAGGAATACCCATACAAAAGACACAAACACCAGCAGGATGGACAGCTGCACAAGAGATGAACGCGAACGAGAAACTAGCGAGGGCACTGGCACAAACGAAAGTTCACAGACAAACAACACCCCAATGGGAGCTAGAACTACCATTGACGGATACGACACTCGCGAGCATAATTAGTAAATCAACAGAGGACAGGGAAGCCAAAGACATAGCGGAGGAATACATAAGAAAAATAAGCACGGACAACCTCACTATCTACACAGACGGGTCAAAGAACGAGAATGGGGAGGTAGGGGAAGGAGTAGTAGTACCATACCGGAACATCCAAAAGGAGTACAAAATAACAGACAATACATCGGTATACACGGCAGAACTAGTAGGTATTATGAAAGGACTAGAAATAGCAACAGAGAACCCCCCCTATAAAACTAACTATACTGACGGACTCACTATCTGCAGTACAAGCGCTAGGCAACCACTCAAAAGTGAACAGACAAGACCTGAAAGAGAAAATACTAACACTAACAACAAAACTAAGAAGTATGGGATGCCAGGTCACAATTGTATGGATACCAGCACACAGAGGGATAACTGACAATGAGAGGGCAGACAGGGCCGCAAAACGCGGGGCAAGCAGCCAGAATATAGTAAACACAGGACTCGGCATTCTGGAGGCAAAAAGCATTATCAAACAACAAGTAATCGACAAATGGAAACAACAATGGAGAGACAGCAATAAAGGACGACACGCCTACCACATGCTCAGAGAACCAAGTTTGAAAAGTCAAGTGAAAGACAACACAAAAATACCAACGTACAAGAAACTATGGAGATTGAGAATCGGGAACTGGAAAGATAAAATCACCCGACCACTTTGCATTGATTGCCTGGAGGAAAACACTATAGAACACTACCTACTATCGTGCACAGCCTATGCCCAGGAACGCAGGGACCTAGTAGAATACTTCCAAACAAGAAATACGACGATGACGATGAAGGAATGCCTACAGGTGGAAGGCGACAAAGAAGTACAAAAGCTTACAAAACAATTCATTGCAAGAACAGGGAAAGAAATATAACCAACATAAAATAAAGCCAACAGCAAAATAAAAATACAGTGAGGAAAAACTCGACCACACGAAAACCAGACAATAGGAAATATATAGGGATGCATTAAAACTCTCAAATGGCGGACAATAGAGAGACGAAACGACCCTCTTCGACGCGGGAGACAAGGAGAAGGGTGGAAATTGCCCCAACGATGGAGAAGACGATGGGAAACCTCCCTGACGATGGATAAGAGGGACGTGCAGGAAACCCCTCCGGCGCGGGACAAGAGGAGACGGTAGGAAACCTCCCCGACGATGGACAAGAGAGACGATACAATCCGACCCCTATGCTTGACAAAAAACCGTTGAACCAAGACCCAAGAAAACAAGCCCAGACGATAACAGGCCCCCCTCCCCAGGACAAGCCCAAGAAAACAGATGAAAAAAGACAGCCCCTCCCCACCCCCCCCCACCCCCCAAGGTCAGCCCCGGAAAAGAAGACATCAAACGAGAGGGATGGGCAAACCGATAATGATAGCAAACACACCAGCAACAACGACGAAAGCAAAAAGGATGGCAAAAAAGAGGAACTCGGCCAGACAGGCAGTAATAGAAGCTGTCTAACGCACAAAAGACCATAACAGTTAACACCTATACCGCACTATGAACCACCACAACTATAACCAACGTCATTGAGACGGGTTGAACGAGGTGGAAAGTTTCTTTTTTTTCGACAAATCGGATCGGATCACTGGGTAAATATCCACTGCTGTAAATATCATTCAACATTTTGGTTAATATATCTACTCCAAATTCTCCCAATACTTCTAATTCTTCTATTGTGATTTCATCTGGCCCAGCTGTTTTTCCTTTCTTCATACGTTTCATAGCGTCAGCGACTTCTTCTTTCAGAATAGGTGGACCTTCTAAGTTACTATCTTCTGTTAATTCTTCCCTTTCTCCTTCATATAATTCTCTTATATACTCATTCCACCTCTTCATTATAGCATCTTCCTCTAATATTATTTCCTGTTTTTGATTTCAAACACCCTGTATTTATTCTTATTTTTCTTCCTGTAAGCTCACTGATTTGTCTGTGCATATTTTTTGTATCTTTAATGGAATTTAATTCAATTTTTTTTTGCATTGCTCGTTTAACCAACTTTCTTTAGCCTTCCCACATTTATCTTTTATTTATTTATTTATCTTAGCGTATTCTTGTTTGTCATTTTTACTCTGTTTTCTTTTGTCCATCAGTTTTAAGATATCTTCATTCATTCATTTTTTCTTAGCTATTTTGCCTCTCTCCGGTAATACTTTTTTGCTAGTTTGATGAATGGAGTCCCTTAACATTTCCCATTGTTCATCTATACTCTGTATTTTAGTTATTGCATTGTGCCTATTTTTCACAGTCACTCTGTATTGTTCTTGCATTTCTTTATCTATTTTCAGAACCTCTTTATTAAGTCTCATGTTCTTAACCATTTTTTTCCCTCTCTTTAATCTTACTTTTATTTGTCCACATAGTGGTACATGATCACTATTACAGTCAGCACCAGGCATTGTCTTTACATTAATTAAAGCATTTCTAAATCTTTTATTACTTACATTACATTGGCACCTTTCCGTCTTGACAGACGATAGTTTGGTACATTGTGCTTCAAAAAGGCTTAATAACTACGATCCATGGCGGTAGCGAGTGTGGCTGGTAAGGCCAATTCTTGCTGCAAATGTTTGCCCACAGTAGGTACATGTGAAAACATGGTCACTTCCACCATTTTGCACCATCTTACGTCTCTCACGCTCTGTGTGTGCTTTATCTGCAATCATTTTCTCTTTTGTCTTTATTCCATTTCTGATAGTTGCTCTCCATGCAACACGTTCAGCGGCGACGTGCTCCCAATGTGCATTATCAATGCCTGTATCAATCATGTCCCGCTTACACACATCTTTGTATCGCAGTAGAGGCCGACCCTGAGATCTCCTACCCGTCTGTAATTCACCAAAAAAGATGTCCTTTGGTATTCTACCATCATCCATCCTCCTAACATGTCCTATCCATCTAAGTCTACGAAGACTGAGCATGGAATACACCGTCACACAACCTGATCTTTCCAATACTTCAGTATTTGTGATTTTGTCTTGCCACTTAATACCAAGTATTCTTCGCAGACACCGCATATGAAAGCTGTTTAAACGTTTCTCTTGGCATGAGTAAGTTGTCCAGGTTTCACTGCCATAAAGAAGAGTACTAAGGACACAGGTTTGGTAGACGAGGACTTTTGTTTTGGCAGTAAGCTTCCTGTTCTCCCAGACTCTTTTTGCTAACATGTTCATTGTTGTTGCTGCCTTGCCAATCCTGATGTTGATTTCCTGATCGAGGGATAATTTGCTATTTACCTCTGATCCTAGATATGTAAAATGGTCTACTATCTCCAGTTCGGCGTCGTCAATAAAGATTGATGGTACACCATGTGCACCTTGTGACATAATCTGTGTCTTCTTTTTGTTAATTGTTAAACCAAATTCAGAACAAGCATTGGAGAATGCAGATAGTAGATGTTGTAATTCTTCCTCAGAGTGGGTCGTAATCGCAGCATCATCCGCAAAAAGCAACTCTCTGATTAGTACCCTGCTAATTTTGGTCTTGGCTTTCAATCTCTGAGCATTATAGAGGCCACCATCTGAGCGTGAGTGAATGTATATACCGTCATCCTGATCACGAAAGGCATATTTCAGTAGAAGTGAAAAGTATATCCCAAAGAGGGTGGGAGCTAGTACACAACCTTGCTTAACTGCACTCTTGATTTCAAACTCTTCTGAAGTTGAGCCATCAAACTTGATTATACCTTTCATGCCTGTGTGGAACGATTCCACAATGGACAGAAGAGTTGGTGGACAGCGAATCTTCTTTAGTGCTTTGAACAGACCCTCACGACTGACCAAATCGAATGCCTTTGTGAGGTCAATGAAGGCAATAAACAGTGGCTGATTTTGTTCCCGGCATTTTTCTGGCATCTGTCGCAATGAGAATATCATATCAATGGTAGACCGGTTCTGACGGAAGCCGCACTGTGATTCGGGGTAGACTTGATCTCCCAGGACTTGAAGTCTGCGCAGGACAATTCTGGCAAATACTTTCTCAACAATACACAGAAGTGAGATACCCCTATAGTTGTTACAGTCGCTCCGATCTCCCTTGTTCTTGTACAGCGTTATGATGTTTGAATCTTTGAAATCCTGTGGGACTTGTCCTTCTCGCCAGCATAGCTCTATTAGCTGGTGGATCTGTAGGGCGAGTGTGTCTTGCCCACTCCTGATTACCTCTATTGGAATCCCATCCTTACCTGAAGCCTTGCCAGATGCAAGCTCATTTATTTCACACTTAGCTTCTGTTATAGTGGGAAGTGTGTCCAGGTGGTGAAGAGTTGGCAGGGCCTCTATGGCGTTGAGGGCATCATCCGCTAGCTTGGTCTCACTTGAGTAAAGCTCTAAATAGTGCTCGACCCATCTATCCATCTGCTGTTTCTTATCAGTGATGATTTCTCCAGTCAAGGTTTTCAGCGGTGCACTTCTTTTGATCATTGGACCACAGGCTTTCTTTATCCCTTCATACATGCTTCTGATGTTTCCCTTATCACTTGCGATTTGAATGGACTCACATAACTTGATCCAATAGTCATTCGCACACTGCCTGGCAGCCTTTTGTACATCCTTCCTCGCTTGCTTCAGCTCACTCAGAGTGTTACGCGTTGGTCTTTCTTTGTTTCTTAAGAGAGCTATCTTCTTTTTATCAATCAAGGGCTGCAGTATCTGGCTGTTTGCCGCAAACCAGTCCTGCCTCTTATGATCCACAGTGCCGTAAACCCCTACCGCTGTTTTATAAATAGTTTCCTTAAGTTTACTCCATTTATCATTTACTATACAATATTCTGATGTATCATTGAAAGCGTCTTCAAGTTGCTGTTGAAATTCAAAGCACTTTCCAGGATCGTGAGTGTTAGTAATATTAATCCTGGGGCTAGACTTGTGTTTAGCTGTGTAGATTCTCTTTGGTCTCAGTCTAACCCTTGCACAACCAAAGAATGATCTGTATCACAGTCAGCACTGTGGTAACTTCGAGTTAATGATGTATGGTTCAGATGTTGTCTCCGTGTGATAATGAAGTCCAGCTGATGCCAATGGCTGGATCTTGGTTGTTTCCATGTGACATTATGCATCTCTTTTGTTTTAAAAAAGGAGTTTGTAATAGTACATAGGTCATTTCTAGTGCAATGCTCCAGCAGCCGTTGCCCATTATAACAGTGGAAAATCCTGGACACATGGTTCTCACGTTCCAGGTTGCAAGCCGTAGCTTGAGGTTTCTATTCTTTTTATTAGTACCTGGTGCATTGGTTTTACAGCCTGCGATTCAGATTTTGTCCTAGCCCCAAGCACCCATTGAAGCAGGCAGGCTGTGGCGGATCAGCACCCAATTGGCTGGGGGCTGCCCAGCTTGAGGCGGGTGGTAGCTGATCAGTGACACCTGTAGGTGTCTCCCACCGTCAGAGGCAACGCGTGGCGCCCCATGTCTACGCCAACTGACAAGGACTTATAACCCGTAACAGTTGCCTCTCGCTTTGATTCCGAGACCGGTTAAGACCAGGGATGGAGTTATTGCCTCTCCATAGCACAAAGCCTGGGCTAAAATAAAGAAACCATGTGTTGCCCATGCAGCATGATCCCTCTCTCGGCCTGCTTAGTTCACTCCAGAGGAAAGTTGACACCTATAATCTGGAACAAGACAAGCTGCAGAAGCTGCCGGATCAGCAAAGCAATGCTCTAACTGTCCGCCTGTCGGAGCTTCGATCCTAGACCAGCTGCCAACCAAGGCTTAGGGCCTGGTCTGCCCTGCCATGACTTATTTTGTCTTTGGGTTGCATTTCCTCGCACCAGGATAAGGCTAGTACCCTCCCAATTGCGCTTTTCCGCTTTTTTATTTATTTCTTTATTAATTAGTATGTAGTCAATTTGGTTGCGTATTTTCTTATCAGGGCTTATCCATGTGTACAGTCGTCTTTTATGGTGTTTAAACCATGTGTTTCCAATTATCATATCATTGATATTTGCCCATTCTATTAGCTTTTCCCCTCTTTCATTTCTTGTACCTAAACCATAATTCCCCACTACATCCTCCATTTTTCCAGCATACACCGTAGAAATTAGGAATCATTTTGGGGTCTTGATGTTTGTACAAGAGGAAATGACAGCTGATGAACTGGCAGTACAAGCTAGAGATATGATGATAACTGCAGCCAAAGATTTAATTCCGACCAAGAAAAAGCAAATTAAGCCATGGATTACATCAGACACGTTAGAATTAATAAAACAACTAAGGGAATCGTTTCGTTTTTGTATCGTTTATGTTCACAACATTCATTTAACCATGTTTTTTTTTTCTGTTTCTATGTAAATGTATCATGCACAATGGATCATAGATGTAGGAAAGATGAGTGGTTGGAAGGGCCGAGTGTGTGACCCTTTAAAAATAAGGTAAATGGTAAGGTAAAATAAGGTAAGGTAAGGTAATACATAAGGTAAAAACAAAAGTATATAACATAGCCACGCTTATGTCCCGATGACGTCACATACATTAAGTCACGTGACTAGGCAAATCACGTGACTAGGACCACCCGGGGTTTCCGGGACCGTAAAAAATCACGTGATAGTTCAGCTCTGAATAGACAGAGTAGTTTATACAGAGCTGGGTCTGAATAGACACTTCCTAAAAATAAAGTTTGTTCGTTCGTTCGTCATCATCATAATAGTGTGACATGGCGATAAGCATGGGCAGTCATGTTTCGCAATCTCACTCCATCACCAGAGTCGTGGATCAGCTCTGTATTCTTGTCCCGAGCATACCACGTGGCAAAGCCACCTAGGCATTTCTTTGATTCACTGCTTTCCCCTTATTCTTGTCACCTCAGTCTCGCCAGTTGTCACCAAGTTCTCCAATTCATTTCTTCTCATAACATGCCCAACAAATTGTGACTCTCTACGTCTGATTTCTCTAATCAGTTTATGGGTTTCATTTGTATCTTGTAGAACTTGGTTATTGGTTTTTCCGTCAATCCATGTTGTTCTTTGCATTTTCGTTCGTTCATAGCTGTCACAGCCTCACCTAGAGACGGTACCAACATAAGGGAGAGTAATCCAGCAAAATTGAAAGAACCGAGTCACTCGAAGGCCCGAATAATCCAAAGCCTTCTCGAAGGACCGGTCAGTGTGTCCACAGCCACGTGGACACTGATGGGGCCCGCCGATTGCGTGGTCCACGAGAAACTCAGACAGGGACTGAACATCGAGGAAGCAACAGGGCTTACCTTAGGGGGACTTGATAGTAGACCCTATAGTATTAAGGGGTCTTAGATATGTGTTTAGATAGCTGCTAGAGTTATTGTGTTGATTACGTTGAACGTAAACTCCTGTGATATGCAATGTATTGAATGCTGGCCTGTGAAAACTCGCTGCGCCAGCGTGCTATAATATATATGTAATTAAATGCTGCTGAATTGTTTACAACGGAGTTTGTTGCCTGTATGAGCCCGAGTTTCAATCCCCTAGAGATCTAGGACGGTGACAGGCTATTTGGGGGCTATCGCCGGTTTTGGCAATCATAAGCTTTACGTTTCAGAACAGCTATTTTGGGGTTGCCGAGTAAAAACAAAAAGATATCAACTTTAATACATTAGACAGTTAGAAACTTTGCAGCTATCTGTAAATAAGCTATTATAGTCCCTCTATTTCAAATATTTCAAACAATGTTTATAAATTTTGACATGACTGTGACATTTACTATGACAGTTACTAATTTTTTTTTATTCCAACAGCAGATTGTTCCGCGAATTTTCGTGTCTTTGTAACCTGTACTCCAGCAGTGGCGAGGAAACGAGACTACAATCGAGAGCTCAGGGAAAATAAGATGAGTTTCATTTCATGCTCATTACAACCCTAAGCGGTGCTCCTCATCCTCATTCATTGATGTAACATTTTTCTTTTGATTTGTATGCATATGCTAATCTTGTAAGCAAGTAAATTTAATAGTAGACATTAAGGGAAATAACCAATTTTTGGTACACCCAAATTATTTTCAAAGGGATTTAATTTCAAGAAAGTAAATAATAACTAAATTGCAACATGTCAACATTAGAACAGTGCATTGAAGCAGGTATCAAGTTAGGATATAAAGAAGAAAAACTTTCAGAATGGGCACAAAAGACACATGCAGAAAATATTGCACGAGAAGAAAGAGCAATGGAAAGAGAAGATAAAAAGAGGCAAGCGGAAAGAGAAGAAAAGAAGATGGTAATGGAAGCTGACGAAAAGAAAATGCAACTGCAAGCTCAAGAAAAGAAGATGCTAATGGAAGCTGAAGAAAAGAAAATGCAACTGCAGGCTCAAGAGAAGAAAATGGAGCTCGAGGCTGCGACCAAGCAAGCCCAATTAAATGCAGAGACACAGATAAAACTAAAACAAATGGAAATTGACTCCAACCTAGAAATGTCAGTAAACAAACTTAGAAGTAAAGAAGAGGAACAAAAGTACAACAAATATAAAGGCCTTGTCAAAGCATTTTGTTCAGGAGATTCTATCAGCGCATACTTAGAAAAGTTTGAGTGCTTGATGACTCACCATAAGGTCGCAAAAATCGACTGGTCATTTATTTTGATGAGAAATTTAGCTTTAGAGCCCTTAAAAGTGATAGAGACAGTTCCGCAAGACATGAGGAAAGATTATGATTATTTAAAACAGAGAATACTCCAACACTTTTCTGTAGACACCGCAGGATATCAACAACAGTTCGCAAAATTAGCACCATCACCTAACCAAACCTTCATAGACTACGTCTCTACAGTTCAAGATATTTGTACAAAATGGATAAACTCAGCAAAAACAAATAACAACCATGATAAATTGAAAGAGCTAATTATAATTGACAAAATTATTAGCACTATCCCAACACCTTTTTCTAAATTTTTGAGACAAATGGATTGTAAAACTATCCAAGAAATAGAAAGTAAAGGGAGCGCATTTTTTACAGCAAACCGCGATATTTTTCAGCTAAACATTAGCCAAAATGAAACAGCAGCGGTTACAAACACAAAATACTCCAAACCAAATGAAAACAGGTTTAAACAACGATCTAAATTCACAAAACCAGTCATGTGCCAGTATTGTCATCTGTCGCACGAACAGTTTGCGATGTGTGACAAATCACCAAACTATGCACACCATCTCCAAAAGGTAGTGGAAAAACAAATGAATAAGAGAAATGCATATCAGAGAGCTGTTAAATGTTATTTTTGCGCGAGCTATGGCCATTTTTCTTCAGCCTGTAATGGTAGAAAGATGATGAAGCAGGCCAATGCCGCATTGATAGACACCACCTCAGAAGACGAAATTGACCAACAGAACGAATGTGACATCCAGAATGAAAGTGCGAGTGAGTCAGGCAATGCAGTAGAAGTTATTGATACTATCGCTAATAACAAATGTAACACCTGTAGGAAATTTCAGCTTGATACAACCTTGTTATGTGGCCACACAATACCAATTTCTAACGAAATGGCCAACGCAGCCTTATCACCAACAGGCAAGTTAAAGTACTTAACAGGTTTTGTTAACAACAAACAGTGTACATTAATACGAGATTCCGGGGCGACACTCTGTGGGGTTAAGAGAACATTAGTTAACGACAAAGACTACACACACAAATACGTAACGTGTCGCACATTCGCAGGCACGATTGAAAGATACCCCCTAGCACTTGCCGAAATTCGGACACCTTTTATATCAGGACAAGTGCTATGTACAGTACTTGAAAGTCCTGCTGCGGAAATCATCCTTGGGAATCTTCCCAACATAAGATCTTGCTCTGAAAAGGAAATCAGAGAATGGGAACAGAAAAAATGTATCCTAAAACCAAACAGTGATTCCAAAGTAACAACCCACGCATGCTTGTCTCAAACTGCCAAAAGCACAAGGGAGACAACCAATGACGTAATTCGAAATGAATTCACAGAGGTGCAGAACACAGGGGCGGTTGAATCTTTCAATGCTACCATCAAATTAACACCTCGAACTGAGGACGCCATCGATTCACAAAGTACTGAGCCTGTAATTGTGCAACAACACACACAACACACAAATTTAGTAACAAGACAGACGACACACAAAACCCACACAGACCAACTTCAGGAAGCACTACAAAGTATTTCACCTAGTATTACCACCACCAAGTTGATAGAAGAACAAAAAGCAGATCCAACACTTTCACCATATGTTCGGCTAGTAGGATTAAAGCCAAAAGTAACGAAAAACGCTTCTTGGACATTTAAACTAAATAATAATGTTCTAACTAGATTATATACCAGAGATCAAACCACGATACAGCAAGTGGTTCTACCTCAGTCACATCGTGAAAAAGTACTACATATAGCCCATGATTCACCTTTCGGAGGTCATATGGGTTACGAAAAAACCAGGGCCAGAGTCCTGAGCCAATTTTATTGGCCTAAGTTTTGCCGTGACATAAAAACCCACTGTAAATCATGCGATACCTGTCAGAAATTAATCAAAAAGGGTAAAAACCCTACGGCAGAAATTCAATCAACCACAATTGCCTCGAGGCCATTTCAAATTGTGGCAGTTGATTTAGTAGGTCCTTTGAATCACATCTCAAACAAAGGAAATAGATATATTTTTACACTTGTTGATTGGTGTACGAGATGGGCAGAAATGATTCCATTAAAATCTATCTCCTCTAAGGATGTGACGGACGTATTGTTACAGATATTATCCCGTTTTGGCTTCCCGGAGAAAATAATATCAGATAGAGGAACGCAGTTCATATCTAATGCCACCCAATCGGTAACTAAGTTACTAGGCATAAAACAATGTTTTACAAGTCCCTTTCGACCGTCTGCGAACGGAATTTGCGAAAAATTGAATGGGGACCTAAAACATATGTTATCCAAAGTGACAGCTGAAAATCCAGCCGATTGGGATGTACTTCTCCCAACGGTGCTGTTCGCATACAGAGAAGTCCCACAATCAAGCACAGGGTTCACTCCGTTCGAATTGATATATGGAGCGAACCCAAGAGGACCTCTCTCTATTTACAAAGATATAATATCACAACCTGTAAACACCCAATTACCAGTATCCACCTATGATTCGGTCACTGACACCAGAGACAAAATCATAAGATCCTGTATACTGGCCAGAACATCATTACAGGAGAAAGGTTTTAGGTACAGGCAGTACGCCAACAAAGGTGCAAAGACGATTGTATTACAACCAAATCAAGATATTTTACTATTATTACCTGACAAGAGAGATTTACTATCAACCTCTTGGCAGGGACCATTTAAAGTTGTGAGAAAGATTTCGGAAGTTGATTATGAAATTTCTGTAAATGGAAAGTTGAAAATATTCCATGTAAATATGTTAAAACCATACTATTCTAGAAATGACAGTGACATGAAAGAGCAGACGCAGATAACAGATGACAACAACCAGACTGACAAGAATGACAACAGAAACGATACGACAATTACCCAACTGAATGACACTTCGACAAACGAAGCATCGTTTACAACTCATTCTTGTAACAACGAAGATGACGAAAACATATTCACAGTACCGACAATATGGGATAACGACAAATACGATAACGTTAACGACACATTGACAACTATTAGTCTTGACAACGACGACAATGACATTGAAGACAATTTACAAACAGTAGCGTCAGTAATAAATCAGACGGACGTAGACAATACGGAAATTCCAGTACCAACTATGAACGACGACAGTACTATGAATGACATACAAATCTCTGACACTGTGACACAACAACAGCGACAGGACATTTTGTCTCTTCTGAACGACTATAGAACTATCTTCTCAAACAAACCTGGACGGACTGACAAAATAACACATTCAATTGTGTTGACAGATCTGACACCGATCAAATGTAGACCATATTCAATTCCTTTACATTATAGAGCAAATTTAGGTAAAGAAATTGTAGACTTGCAGAAAAATAGAATAATACAGAAATCTGTGTCCCAGTATTCTTCGCCAATTGTCCTGGTGAAAAAGAAGGACCAAACCATTCGTTTGTGCATAGATTATAGAAAATTAAATACCGTAACCACGACAGATGATGAGCCAATGAACAGCTGTGAAGACCTCATCTTGAATATGTCTCGATCATCATTATTTTCTAAGGTAGATTTAGCTATAGATTACTGGCAAGTGCCACTAGACCCCTCTTCGATGCATATAACAGCATTCGCTACACCCCTTGGGCTGTACGAATGGAGATATCTTCCATTTGGTCTCAAGAACGCTCCCGCCACTTTTGTCAGGCTAACTAGACTTTTATTGCACGGCATCAAAGACGTGCAAGCCTATATTGATGATATATGTGTCCATTCTTCAAACATGACTTCTCACTTACTTACACTCAAACAAGTCTTTAACCAAATTTTTCTTTTTGGACTTACTATCAAACCTTCCAAGGTTGAAATAGGCTATAAACAGATAGACTTCTTAGGTCATAGGATTTCCGAAGGCAAACTGTTGACAGATGAGAAAATCGTATCCAAAATTCTCAATCTAGAAGTTCCAACTACTAAAAAGCAGGTTAGGAGCCTATTGGGTCTCATAAACTATTATGCCAAGTTTATACCAAACTGGGCAGAACACACATCAGTTTTTTCTAATATGTTGACAAAAGATCACCAAGAAAAATTTTGTAAGAGTATCCGCTTAGAGGATGCAATGTGCAAATTGAAATCGATTTTTTCTAACCCACCAGTATTAAGATTACCAAACATAGATATACCTTTTATTCTGACCACAGATGCATGTGCTATCGCGATTGGAGGATGCCTGATGCAGGAATATCAGGGTGTGCGACATCCAATACTCTACATAAGCCAGAAGCTGAGGAAGGCAGAGATCCATTACTCGACAGTTGAGTTGGAGGCATTAAGTCTACTCTTTTGCATGCGTCGATTATCTAAGTTCCTCTTAGGATCGCATTTTGTTGTCTTAACCGATAGTTCGCCGCTGCTGGTACTTAAGCAAGAGGTGCCAAAGAACCATCGTTTGGAAAGATGGTCTCTTCTGCTCCAGGACTTCGACTTTGAAATCCGCCATATCAAGGGCACTGATAACATTATTGCTGATTTTTTATCACGGCAAGTAAATGCACCAGCAGACGAACACTAGGCACATTAATCGCCATATAAGAAATATAAGCTGTGATATTTTAGTCTGTTGCATAGAACACTGTACCTCTACATCTACTAGAGAACTTTCATACAGAAATATCAACGCCCAAGTGAAGAAGTTACGTATAACACCCACGAACTTACCACTGTGAGAACCCTATATTATCAATTGCTAAGGTGATAAAAACTATCCGAGCAATATATAATGTCTGTGAAATGATTTCAACCAGTGAACTGACATTCATCGGTAAAGACTAAGAACACTGCATACTCGCTTTTGCTAGGAAAACTTCGCAAACAGCCGAAAGAGAACTGTGTAGATTACAACATGGAAAGGACAGCTTTATAGTAACTGTTAACATTGATGGCACTACACACGGACAACAGGAGGACAACACATCATCGTTGGATTTAGTTAGTTAGTTAGTTAATTAGTTATTTATCAGCGAATATGTATTAAACTTGTATTTCATTATATATATAAAATATGTCAACCGCTAATTTATATTTTTTCTATCATAATATTACCAATATTTCCACGCATACGTGAAATATTCTTGCTATACAATTTTTCTCTATGCAAGTTATAAACCATTTTTTGAGTACACGTACAAGAAGTACTTGTTACCGTAAAGGGAACATATCGCCTAATCCATTTTTCTAAGGGCAGTAAGATTTACCTCAACTTTATTTATATATTTTAACAAAATACTATTTGGTATGAAAGGTGTATAAATGACAGGGTGAAAGAATTAAATGAGAGAGCGATATACTGAGCGGACAAATTGTACGCAAAACGTATTCATTTTAATTTGTCTGCGTCTTTCATGTTAAAATGTATCACTTGTCTAATTGTTAATACATGTTTAGGAGTTAATACACTACATCTAAGCACCACTGCTTGGAATACCCGATCATGCATTACACATTGGGGTAATTCATGACAGGGGATATCCCAACTCGTGACGCTTGGAGATAAACCACACATTGAGCACACACTTTATACAAACTGAAAACTGAACACGAACAATTAAATTACAGTCACTTTATTAGAAACAACAACACATCAATCAAGACACAAACAAACCAACAGGAACACGTAGCCAGATGTGATAGAACAACAGCATAGCTACATATTCAGCATTATACAACATACGGGAGTAAAAATGTATCGAAATACACACAGAACAAGAGGTTGCAGGTGTACTTAAATAGCCAAGACATTTGTCTTGTTAGAACTCTCTTATACAGAGTTTTAATATTTTGGTATCATAATGGATACTTGAGAAGGGCGTGGTTGTAAAAACAACTGGGAAACGTCACGGAACTTCGGTCAGATAAGCATTTTTAAGGACATATAAGAGAGAAACCTCTTCAGCAATCATCTTAAAGTGAAGTATGGGAGAATACATGAGTTGGTAATGCATATATGTCAGTTACCAAGTTACTATCCACCAAACTACAAACACCGGCTTTATGTGATCCTGTGACAGAATTAGTACCAAACTAATTATCATATAAGAACCCATCAAAGCAGGGGGAGAGGGGGACTCCTGTCACAGCCTCACCTAGAGACGGTACCAACATAAGGGAGAGTAATCCAGCAAAGGGAAAGAACCGAGTCACTCAAAGGCCCGAATAATCCAAAGCCTTCTCGAAGGACCGGTCAGTGTGTCCACAGCCACGTGGACACTGATGGGGCCCGCCGATTGCGGGGTCCACGAGAAACTCGGAGAGAGTTGCCACCCGTGTCGGATTGCGACGCGAGTGGAAACGTCAGACAGGGACTGAACATCGAGGAAGCAACAGGGCTTACCTTAGGGGGACTTGATAGTAGACCCTATAGTATTAAGGGGTCTTAGATATGTGTTTAGATAGCTGCTAGAGTTATTGTGTTGATTTCGTTTAATGCATTTGAAACATTTTTTACTGGCCTCTTAGGGCCACACAAAATTTAATGAAAATTAACACCAATCCCAAATTTTCATATTCCCCCCCCCCCCCGCGTTTCCATTCTGTTTCATGATATTGCAGGCAACACCAGCATCTTTCAGCTGTACGTTGATTCCTAGGCTAGATTGCGCTCATCAGCACGCCACGCCTTTCTTAGCGACCGGCTCCATACTCTCGTAAGTCATGGGCGCGACTCGAATCCCTTCAAATTCTCGTGCGCTCACGTCAACCACGAGAGTATTCGGGGTTACGGAGAAAGCTGCTAACCCCTCAACCAGGGAGGCGGGCCAAACTTTCATAAAAAGAAGAAATAATTGAGAGGACTGAAGCATCATCATCATTAAGTGCCATGTCGGCTGGCGTAGGCGTTCATGGCTCTCCATAGATCTCGGTCTTTGGTTTTCTGGATCAACTCTGCTGCTGATATTCCTCCATGCCACCGTCTCAATCCATCCAGCATCACTTCTCTTGGTCTACCTCTGCCTCTCTTCCCCTCGATCTTTCCAGTTGTTACGATGTTCTCCAATGCCTCTCTTCTCATCACATGACCGAGGAAAGCTGTTTGTCTCTGTCTTATTGTTGTATATAATGTTCTAGTTTCGTTAGCCTGTTTCAGGCAGTCGTCGTTAGTTACTCTGGCAGTCCAAGGAATTCGCAACATTCGTCTCAGGAACCACATCTCTGTTGCTTCTAATTTCTTCTTAATTTGTTCATTTACATTCCAAGATTCACTGCCATACAGCAAAACTGGTTCTACATAGCATTTCAGTACTCTCTTTCTTACATTCAGTGATAGTGACATATTGCATAAGATACTCTTCATTTTCTGAAATGCGGCTTTTGCCTGCCCTATTCTGCTCCTAATCTCTGTTGTACATCTTCCATCTGATGTTATAAAGGTCCCTAGGTATCTAAAATTATCAACTTGGTTAAGGATTTTCCCTTCTATTTCTATGTCACATTTTGGTGTCACCATTTTCTTTGATATTACCATTGTTACTGTTTTCTTGATATTCAAGGAGAGTCCTTTCCTTGCACTCTCTGTTACTACAACGTCTAATAATTGTTGTAGGTCTGTTGAATTATCCGCCACCAATACTGTGTCATCTGCATAGCGTATATTATTTATATTATAACCTCCAACTAGTATTCCTGGAATCTCTTTGATCTCTCTCATTATTACTTCGCTATACAGGGAGAAAAGATCTGGTGACAAGACACACCCTTGTCGTACTCCTAGTATTATCTGTTCATAACTACCCTCTTTATTTCCCATTTTAATTGCTGCTACTTGCTTCCAGTAAATATTCTTTATTATTCTTAAATCTTTTCCATCAGTGTTCATATCTTCCAACATTTTAATCAGTTCATCATGTTTTACTTTATCAAATGCCTTAGTATAATCTATGAAGCACAAATATATGTCCCTCTGTTTCTCTATTGACCTTTCTATTAGTGTCCGTAATGTATAAATTGCATTGTTTGTGCCCTTTCCTTCCACAAATCCATACTGTTCTTCACTAATTTCCATTTTTATTTTCTTTTTGGTTCTTCTCATTATGATTCTGAGTAGAAGCTTAGTGATATGGTTTATAAGGTTAATTGTACGAAAATCTTCACAATCAATTGCTCCTGGTCTTTTTGGTATAGCTATAAATACAGATTTCAGCATATCACTGGGTAAATATCCACTGCTGTAAATATCATTCAACATTTTGGTTAATATATCTACTCCAAATTCTCCCAATACTTCTAATTCTTCTATTGTGATTTCATCTGGCCCAGCTGTTTTTCCTTTCTTCATACGTTTCATAGCGTCAGCGACTTCTTCTTTCAGAATAGGTGGACCTTCTAAGTTACTATCTTCTGTTAATTCTTCCCTTTCTCCTTCATATAATTCTCTTATATACTCATTCCACCTCTTCATTATAGCATCTTCCTCTAATATTATCTTTCCTGTTTTTGATTTCAAACACCCTGTATTTATTCTTATTTTTCTTCCTGTAAGCTCACTGATTTGTCTGTGCATATTTTTTGTATCTTTAATGGAATTTAATTCAATCTTTTTTGCATTGCTCGTTTAACCAACTTTCTTTAGCCTTCCCACATTTATCTTTTATTTCTTTATTTATCTTAACGTATTCTTGTTTGTCATTTTTACTCTGTTTTCTTTTGTCCATCAGTTTTAAGATATCTTCATTCATCCATTTTTTCTTAGCTATTTTGCCTCTCTCCGGTAATACTTTTTTGCTAGTTTGATGAATGGAGTCCCTTAACATTTCCCATTGTTCATCTATACTCTGTATTTTAGTTATTGCATTGTGCCTATTTTTCACAGTCACTCTGTATTGTTCTTGCATTTCTTTATCTATTTTCAGAACCTCTTTATTAAGTCTCATGTTCTTAACCATTTTTTTCCCTCTCTTTAATCTTACTTTTATTTGTCCACATAGTGGTACATGATCACTATTACAGTCAGCACCAGGCATTGTCTTTACATTAATTAAAGCATTTCTACATCTTTTATTAATTACATTACATTGGCACCTTTCCGTCTTGACAGACGATAGTTTGGTACATTGTGCTTCAAAAAGGCTTAATAACTACGATCCATGGCGGTGGCGAGTGTGGCTGGTAAGGCCAATTCTTGCTGCAAATGTTTGCCCACAGTAGGTGCATGTGAAAACATGGTCACTTCCACCATTTTGCACCATCTTACGTCTCTCACGCTCTGTGTGTGCTTTATCTGCAATCATTTTCTCTTTTGTCTTTATTCCATTTCTGATAGTTGCCCTCCATGCAACACGTTCAGCGGCGACGTGCTCCCAATGTGCATTATCAATGCCTGTATCAATCATGTCCCGCTTACACACATCTTTGTATCGCAGTAGAGGCCGACCCTGAGATCTCCTACCCGTCTGTAATTCACCAAAAAAGATGTCCTTTGGTATTCTACCATCATCCATCCTCCTAACATGTCCTATCCATCTAAGTCTACGAAGACTGAGCATGGAATACACCGTCACACAACCTGATCTTTCCAATACTTCAGTATTTGTGATTTTGTCTTGCCACTTAATACCAAGTATTCTTCGCAGACACCGCATATGAAAGCTGTTTAAACGTTTCTCTTGGTATGAGTAAGTTGTCCAGGTTTCACTGCCATAAAGAAGAGTACTAAGGACACAGGTTTGGTAGACGAGGACTTTTGTTTTGGCAGTAAGCTTCCTGTTCTCCCAGACTCTTTTTGCTAACATGTTCATTTTGTTGCTGCCTTGCCAATCCTGATGTTGATTTCCTGATCGAGGGATAATTTGCTATTTACCTCTGATCCTAGATATGTAAAATGGTCTACTATCTCCAGTTCGGCGTCGTCAATAAAGATTGATGGTACACCATGTGCACCTTGTGACATAATCTGTGTCTTCTTTTTGTTAATTGTTAAACCAAATTCAGAACAAGCATTGGAGAATGCAGATAGTAGATGTTGTAATTCTTCCTCAGAGTGGGTCGTAATCGCAGCAGCATCCGCAAAAAGCAACTCTCTGATTAGTACCCTGCTAATTTTGGTCTTGGCCTTCAATCTCTGAGCATTATAGAGGCCACCATCTGAGCGTGAGTGAATGTATATACCGTCATCCTGATCACGAAAGGCATATTTCAGTAGAAGTGAAAAGTATATCCCAAAGAGGGTGGGAGCTAGTACACAACCTTGCTTAACTCCACTCTTGATTTCAAACTCTTCTGATGTTGGGCCATCAAACTTGATTATACCTTTCATGCCTGTGTGGAACGATTCTACAATGGACAGAAAAGTTGGTGGACAGCCAATCTTCTTTAGTGCTTTGAACAGACCCTCACGACTGACCAAATCGAATGCCTTTGTGAGGTCAATGAAGGCAATAAACAGTGGCTGATATTGTTCCCGGCATTTTTCTGGCATCTGTCGCAATGAGAATATCATATCAATGGTAGACCGGTTCTGACGGAAGCCGCACTGTGATTCGGGGTAGACTTGATCTCCCAGGACTTGAAGTCTGCGCAGGACAATTCTGGCAAATACTTTCTCAACAATACACAGAAGTGAGATACCCCTATAGTTGTTACAGTCGCTCCGATCTCCCTTGTTCTTGTACAGCGTTATGATGTTTGAATCTTTGAAATCCTGTGGGACTTGTCCTTCTCGCCAGCATAGCTCTATTAGCTGGTAGATCTGTAGAGCGAGTGTGTCTTGCCCACTCCTGATTACCTCTATTGGAATCCCATCCTTACCTGGAGCCTTGCCAGATGCAAGCTCATTTATAGCACACTTAACTTCTGTTATAGTGGGAAGTGTGTCCAGGTGGTCAAGAGTTGGCAGGGCCTCTATGGCGTTGAGGGCATCATCCGCTAGCTTGGTCTCACTTGAGTAAAGCTCTAAATAGTGCTCGACCCATCTATCCATCTGCTGTTTCTTATCAGTGATGATTTCTCCAGTCAAGGTTTTCAGCGGTGCACTTCTTTTGATCATTGGACCACAGGCTTTCTTTATCCCTTCATACATGCTTCTGATGTTTCCCTTATCACTTGCGATTTGAATGGACTCACATAACTTGATCCAATAGTCATTCGCACACTGCCTGGCAGCCTTTTGTACATCCTTCCTCGCTTGCTTCAGCTCACTCAGAGTGTTACGCGTTGGTCTTTCCTTGTTTCTTAAGAGAGCTATCTTCTTTTTATCAATCAAAGGCTGCATTATCTGGCTGTTTGCCGCAAACCAGTTCTGCCTCTTATGATCCACAGTGCCGTAAACCTCTACCGCTGTTTTATAAATAGTTTCCTTAAGTTTACTCCATTTATCATTTACTATACAATTTTCTGATGTATCATTGAAAATAATGGCTGTCTTAGGGCATCCTCGTCCGGTAGGGACAGTCATGAGCCACAGGTGACACCAGACCGTCATCCAGCTACTGATGGCAAAATCTTAACTAAAATAAATAAATTTAGAGTAGGAACATGGAATGTTAGGACATTAAATGAGCTAGGAAAGTTGACCAATGTTCTAAGAGAGATGGATAGCATGAAAATGAATATACTAGGCGTTAGTGAGATGAGATGGAAGGGATCGGGCAAAATTATAGCTGACAATCACACAATAATTTATTCTGGAGGGGAGACACATGAGAAAGGGGAAGGAATAATATTAGATGAAAAAACAGCCAAGTCAATTAATGGATACTGGTGTATTTCAGATAGAGTTATTATGGTAAAAATCAAAGGCAAACCAATAGACATAAATATTATACAAGTATATGCACCAACAGCAAGCAGTAGTGATGAAGAAATACAACACTTTTACGACGAAATAGAAATGGCGATGGCTCAAATTAGATCACAAGAAATAAAGATAATACTTGGTGATTTTAATTCAAAAGTAGGAAAGGGAAAAATGGAGGATGTAGTGGGGAATTATGGTTTAGGTACAAGAAATGAAAGAGGGGAAAAGCTAATAGAATGGGCAAATATCAATGATATGATAATTGGAAACACATGGTTTAAACACCATAAAAGACGACTGTACACATGGATAAGCCCTGATAAGAAAATACGCAACCAAATTGACTACATACTAATTAATAAAAGATTTAGAAATGCTTTAATTAATGTAAAGACAATGCCTGGTGCTGACTGTAATAGTGATCATGTACCACTATGTGGACAAATAAAAGTAAGATTAAAAAGAGGGGAAAAATGGTTAAGAACATGAGACTTAATAAAGAGGTTCTAAAAATAGATAACGAAATGCAAGAACAATACAGAGTGACTGTGAAAAATAGGTGCAATGCAATAACTAAAATACAGAGTATAGATGAACAATGGGAAATGTTAAGGGACTCCATTCATCAAACTAGCAAAGAAGTACTACCAGAGAGAGGCAAAATAGCTAAGAAAAAATGGATGAATGAAGATATCTTAAACCTGATGGACAAAAGAAAACAGTATAAAAATGACAAACAAGAATGCGCTAAGATAAATAAAGAAATAAAAGATAAATGTGGGAAGGCTAAAGAAAGTTGGTTAAACGAGCAATGCAAAAAAATTGAATTAAATTCCATTAAAGATACAAAAAATATGCACAGACAAATCAGTAAGCTTACAGGAAAAAAAATAAGAATAAATACAGGGTGTTTGAAATCAAAAACAGGAAAGATAATATTAGAGGAAGATGCTATAATGAAGAGGTGGAATGAGTATATAAGAGAATTATATGAAGGAGAAAGGGCAGAATTAACAGAAGATAGTAACTTAGAAGGTCCACCTATTCTGAAAGAAGAAGTCACTGACGCTATGAAACGTATGAAGAAAGGAAAAACAGCTGGGCCAGATGAAATCACAATAGAAGAATTAGAAGTATTGGGAGAATTTGGAGTAGATATATTAACCAAAATGTTGAATGATATTTACAGCAGTGGATATTTACACAGTGATATGCTGAAATCTGTATTTATAGCTATACCAAAAAGACCAGGAGCAATTGATTGTGAAGATTTTCGTACAATTAACCTTATAAACCATATCACTAAGCTTCTACTCAGAATCATAATGAGAAGAACCAAAAAGAAAATAAAAATGGAAATTAGTGAAGAACAGTATGGATTTGTGGAAGGAAAGGGCACAAACAATGCAATTTATACATTGCGGACACTAATAGAAAGGTCAATAGAGAAACAGAGGGACATATATTTGTGCTTCATAGATTATACTAAGGCATTTGATAAAGTAAAACATGATGAACTGATTAAAATGTTGGAAGATATCAACACTGATGGAAAAGATTTAAGAATAATAAAGAATATTTACTGGAACCAAGTAGCAGCAATTAAAATGGGAAATAAAGAGGGTAGTTACGAACAGATAAAGCTAGGAGTACGACAAGGGTGTGTCTTGTCACCAGATCTTTTCTCCCTGTATAGCGAAGTAATAATGAGAGAGATCAAAGAGATGCCAGGAATACTAGTTGGAGGTTATAATATAAATAATATACGCTATGCAGATGACACTGGATGAAAGGTGGTGGATAATTCAACAGACCTACAACAATTATTAGACGTTGTAGTAACAGAGAGTGCAAGGAAAGGACTCAACTTGAATATCAAGAAAACAGTAACAATGGTAATATCAAAGAAAATGGTGACACCAAAATGTGACATAGAAATAGAAGGGAAAATCCTTAACCAAGTTGATAATTTTAGATACCTAGGGGCATTTATAACATCAGATGGAAGATGTACAACAGAGGTTAGGAACAGAATAGGGCAGGCAAAAGCCGCATTTCATAAAATGAAGAGTATCTTATGCAATAAGTCACTGTCACTGAATGTAAGAAAGAGAGTGCTGAAATGCTATGTAGAACCAGTTTTGCTGTATGGCAGTGAATCTTGGAATGTAAATGAACAAATTAAGAAGAAATTAGAAGCAACAGAGATGTGGTTCCTGAGACGGATGTTGCGAATTCCTTGGACTGCCAGAGTAACTAACGATGACTGCCTGAAACAGGCTAATGAAACTAGAACATTATATACAACAATAAGACAGAGACAAACAGCTTTCCTCGGTCATGTGATGAGAAGAGAGGCATTGGAGAACATCGTAACAACTGGAAAGATCGAGGGGAAGAGAGGCAGAGGTAGACCAAGAGAAGTGATGCTGGATGGATTGAGACGGTGGCATGGAGGAATATCAGCAGCAGAGTTGATCCAGAGAACCAAAGACCGAGATCTATGGAGAGCCATGAACGCCTACGCCAGCCGGCACGGCACTTGATGATGATGATGATCATTGAAAGCGTCTTCAAGTTGCTGTTGAAATTCAAAGCACTATCCAGGATCGTGAGTGTTAGTAATATTAATCCTGGGGCTAGACTTGTGTTTAGCTGTGTAGATTATCTTTGGTCTCAGTCTAACCCTTGCACAACCAAAGAATGATCTGTAATAAAGTCAGCACTGTGGTAACTTCGAGTTAATGATGTATGGTTCAGATGTTGTCTCCGTGTGATAATGAAGTCCAGCTGATGCCAATGGCTGGATCTTGGATGTTTCCATGTGACCTTATGCATCTCTTTTGTTTTAAAAAAGGAGTTTGTAATAGTACATAGGTCATTTCTAGTGCAATGCTCCAGCAGCCGTTGCCCATTATAACAGTGGAAAATCCTGGACACATGGTTCTCACGTTCCAGGTTGCAAGCCGTAGCTTGAGGTTTCTATTCTTTTTATTAGTACCTGGTGCATAGGTTTTACAGCCTGCGATTCAGATTTTGTCCTAGCCCCAAGCACCCATTGAAGCAGACAGGCTGTGGCGGCTCAGCACCCAATTGGCTGGGGGCTGCCCAGCTTGAGGCGGGCGGTAGCTGATCAGTGACACCTGTACGTGTCTCCCACCGTCAGAGGCAACGCGTGGCACCCCATGTCTACGCCAACTGACAAGGACTTATAACCCGTAACAGTTGCCTCTCACTTTGATTCCGAGACCGGTTAAGACCAGGGATGGAGTTATTGCCTCTCCATAGCACAAAGCCTGGGCTAAAATAAAGAAACCATGTGTTGCCCATGCAGCATGATCCCTCTCTCGGCCTGCCTAGTTCACTCCAGAGGAAAGTTGACACCTATAATCTGGAACAAGACAAGCTGCAGAAGCTGTCGGATCAGCAAAGCAATGCTCTAACTGTCCGCCTGTCGGAGCTTCGATCCTAGACCAGCTGCCAACCAAGGCTTAGGGCCTGGTCTGCCCTGCCATGACTTATTTTGTCTTTGGGTTGCATTTGATCGCACCAGGATAAGGCTAGTACCCTCCCAATTGCGCTTTTCCGCTTTTTTATTTATTTCTTTATTAATTAGTATGTAGTCAATTTGGTTGCGTATTTTCTTATCAGGGCTTATCCATGTGTACAGTCGTCTTTTATGGTGTTTAAACCATGTGTTTCCAATTATCATATCATTGATATTTGCCCATTCTATTAGCTTTTCCCCTCTTTCATTTCTTGTACCTAAACCATAATTCCCCACTACATCCTCCATTTTTCCAACATACACCGTAGAAATTAGGAATCATTTTGGGGTCTTGATGTTTGTACAAGAGGAAATGACAGCTGATGAACTGGCAGTACAAGCTAGAGATATGATGATAACTGCAGCCAAAGATTTAATTCCGACCAAGAAAAAGCAAATTAAGCCATGGATTACATCAGACACGTTAGAATTAATAAAACAACTAAGGGAATCGTTTCGTTTTTGTATCGTTTATGTTCACAACATTCATTTAACCATGTTTTTTTTTCTGTTTCTATGTAAATGTATCATGCACAATGGATCATAGATGTAGGAAAGATGAGTGGTTGGAAGGGCCGAGTGTGTGACCCTGTAAAAATAAGGTAAATGGTAAGGTAAAATAAGGTAAGGTAAGGTAATACATAAGGTAAAAACAAAAGTATATAACATAGCCACGCTTATGTCCCGATGACGTCACATACATTAAGTCACGTGACTAGGCAAATCACGTGACTAGGACCACCCGGGGTTTCCGGGACTGTAAAAAATCACGTGATAGTTCAGCTCTGAATAGACAGAGTAGTTTATACAGAGCTGGGTCTGAATAGACACTTCCATCAATTTATCTTTCCGTAATTCTGTTTTTCCGTGTGTTTTTATGTCTCTCTCTATTTCTGTTGCATTGTGTATTCCTGTGAAATGAAATTCTTATACGATTATATATCGCTGAGAAGAAACTTTGGTGCTGGTTGGGAGACATGTCTCCATACTTATACGATTATAAGATACTATCTTCGATTTATCTAGGTTCTAGACACAGACATTCAGTCGAACATGAGTGTGCTCAGGAAGATAGAAATGGGTTGGCTACGAAGAGAGTGGTTGCTGTCTCTGGAGCGGTCACGACTAGCAAAGATTAGTTTCATCTTCGTGCCAGGTAATGCGGGTGTACTAGGAAATGAGCAGGCTGACAGCTTGCAGGTATGGCTACTGTGGGAGGCGAACAACCCATGGATCAGGCAGACATTCTGAATGCTCTACGAGAAGTAAGTCGTTTACGAGAACCAAGCGATGACTGTGAATCTACAACCATGGTCAGACTGCGAGAACAGCAACTTAAAAGAAGTGTGGCCAAACAAGAACACTACGCAGGAAGCTAAAGAAGATTAATAAACCAACACAGAACTGGTGTCGTGAGCCGCTAAACGCTGGGGGATTTGCTGAGGAGGGGATGCGAGCACTTATGGACTGAATGGTTCGATGTGCAATGAGGATGATCTGTCGACCAACTAACTCACTGTCATCAAAACTGTCATTTACTGCCTATAGTAAGTTGCGGTGTAGGACAAGGGGCGGGGGGGGGGGGGGGGGTCTTGAACCTGAGGAATTAAGGCCGCATGGCTAGTGCAGTCGCCGCGAAATGAGCAGGTTAAGAGTTTTCTTTTCGCCCCCGACAGAAAAAACATTCTAGCCACTCGGCCAGCCTCGGCCCCACTTACTCACTAACTAATCTAAAAGAAAAACATCTAGATAAGCAATAAGTAGGGGACGTAAACATCAAATACTTCTACAAGGGAGACTACTAGAATTTAGTAAAGCAAATAGTATATCTAGCTGTTATATCATTATGTAACAAATAATTCTCCTACCAATTAATTTTTTTAAATGAAGGCAATTAGTTACGCAAGAAATGTTATAGACTTTTAACAATGTCATCAATATGCTTGTAAAATGATTGTAAAATATTTATTTACTTACATTTTATAATCAACTTTTCTCGTTCAACATTTAATTTTAATTTCTAAAATTGTACTTTCAATGAAAGTATCTTTAACTCGCTTGACTTATTCCCCTCTGTGGGAAAACATTTACTGCCTATAGTAAGTTGCGGTGTAGGACAGGGGGGGGGGGGGGGGGGGGTGGGGGGGGGGGGGGTCTTGAACCTGAGGAATTAAGGCCGCATGGCTTTATAAGCGTGTGAGAAAGATGGGTTTAGAATGAACGAGCGGAAGGAATCATCACCACACCATAGTCGATGTTGTCTCCGTCATTATCATCACCATTATCACCACCATTACCATCATCACTATCATCATCATTATCATCACCATTATCATCACTATTACCATCAATCACGTTAGAATGGGATGACTGAAAGCGTACGTCATTATCATAACTGTATATGTATGTTTTTGTTTCATTGAACCTGAGGAATTAAGGCCGCATGGCTTTATAAGCGTGTGAGAAAGATGGGTTTAGAATGAACGAGCGGAAGGAATCATCACCACACCATAGTCGATGTTGTCTCCGTCATTATCATCACCATTATCACCACCATTACCATCATCACTATCATCATCATTATCATCACCATTATCATCACTATTACCATCAATCACGTTAGAATGGGATGACTGAAAGCGTACGTCATTATCATAACTGTATATGTATGTTTTTGTTTCATTAACGCATATGACATAACACTAACAAACGGCAACGCTCTGTAATATACACAAACAAAGAAACACGCATTGCACCTTGTAAATATACATTGCTTTGTATAAAATAAACGTAAAAAAAAAAAAAAAAAAAAAAAATTGGCGATCCTGCCAATAAAATACTATATTGCAATTAGATTACACAGAATTAAGAAAATAGACAAAACAACACCGCACTATTACGGCACACTACCGCACTTCTACAGAACATGTATGCAAGCAATTCAAGGTAATGAACACTTAATACAACAGACAACCAAGCAGATATACACATATTTAGTACAACAACAAGCCCCACCACTACACCTGAGAATCAAAAGAGGATACAAATATCACATGAAAGACTACAGCTGCACTTTCACTAACTTACACAACAAACATATCACATCAAAATCCAAAGAAATAACATACAGGCTAATTTATAATATGACCCCGACAACTGAGAGAGCCGCACAAACATTCAAGCAAATAGCCCCATGCAAATTATGTAGACAAAATATTCAGGAAACAGAGGATCATCTCTTCTATGAATGCCCAGCAATCACAGCCACTAAGATTGCACTGCAACAATTAATAGAAACACACACAAACAAAAAAAATGACGCTTATAAGGCCATTTTTTTTAAATACAATACCCACAGCCACAAAAAACAAACACACTAAACTTCTTGTTGCACTGGCGGAGTATAGAAACGTAATATGGTCGAGTAGAAACTCGGCCACACACAATCACCAAACAATACAACCACACACACACTAGCAAAGATTTTCCAACAAAAAATCGCCCAGCTATTCGCAGATTAATAAACAAGAGCCACTCCCATCAAATTTCACACTACATAACATACATGTTCAAACACACTCTCACAGTATATTTCTATACTCCGCATGTGTACCACTAAGCCCAATCATTGAGGAACAAAGCGCCAAATAACTGAATAATGTCTTTTCTTTGTTACTGAGTCCTGGAGCCCAATCTAGACAGAACAATGGGACGGTGGCCTTTGTGAGTCAGTGGTCTTGTCGACCGAAGTTTGACCTCGGTCTGAACAGCTCTCTCTCTCTCTCTCTCTCTCGCTCTCTCTCTCTTTCTCCCCCCCCCCCCACCCCAAACATGAATGACTATACGCTGTATTCGCAATGTACAAGCCTGTTTTTGTACATAATAAATGGGATATTTATGTATACGCTGAATTCGCAATGGACAACTTAACAAATTCCAATCTGTTTACGCGCGCTCTCTCTTTATCCCTCCCCCTCCCCAGCTCCCTCTCTCTCCCTCCCTCCGTGTTGACCGCGTTCCTGGTCTCAACCCACCCCACCACAAGCAAATCCTGGGCACTTGCGATTAAGTCGAGGGCTGTCATTCAGCAATAATATCGAATCCACTTACAGGAAGTAAGCTTGCATGAGACTGCCTGCAGTGTAAAACGTGGGGCGGCTTTTGCCGTTTCGACCTTGACACCAACATTTCCTTTAATGTATATATCTTCGGTGTGGAAGAGAACGCGTGCTGTGTGTTGAAGGGTTTATAAGCGTGTGAGAAAGATGGGTTTAGAATGAACGAGCGGAAGGAATCATCACCACACCATAGTCGTTGTTGTCTCCGTCATTATCATCACCATTACCATCACCACTATCATCATCATTATCATCACCATTATCATCACTATTACCATCAATCACGTTAGAATGGGATGACTGAAAGCGTACGTCATTATCATAACTGTATATGTATGTTTTTGTTTCATTAACGAATATGACATAACACTAACAAACGGCAACGCTCTGTAATATACACAAACAAAGAAACACGCATTGCACCTTGTAAATATACATTGCTTTGTATAAAATAACGTATTAAAAAAAAAAAAAAAAAAAAAAAAAAAAAAACATTTTTTTACTGGCCTCCTAGGGCCACACACAATTTAAAGAAAATTAACACCAATCCCAAACTGTCATTTTGTGTCCCGCGTTTCCATCCTATTTCATGATATTGCGGGCAACACCAGCATCTTTCAGCTGTATGTTGATTCCTAGGCTAGATTGCGCTCATCAGCACGCCACGACTTTCTGAGCGACCGGCTCCACACTCTCGTAAGTCATGGGCGCGACTCGAACCCCTTCAAATTCTCGTGCGCTCACGTCAACCACGAGAGTATTCGGGGTTACGGAGAAAGCTGCTAACGCCTCAGCCAAACTTTCATAAAAAGAAGAAATAATTGAGAGGACTGAAGCATACACGTAGAAGTTAGGAATCGTTTTGGGTCTTGATGTCTGTACAAGAGGAAATGACACCTGATGAACTGGCAGTACAAGCTAGAGATATCTTGATAACTGCAGCCAAAGATTTGATTCCGACCAAGAAAAAGCAACTTAAGCCATGGATTACATCAGACACGTTAGAATTAATAAATAACTAAGGGAATCGTTTCGTTTTGTATCGCTTATGTTCACAACATTAATTTAACCATGTTTTTTTCCCTTTTTCTATGTAAATGTATCATGCACAATGGATCATAGATGTAGGAAAGATGAGTGGTTGGAAGGACCGAGTTTGTGACCCTTTAAAAATAAGGTAAATGGTATGGTAAAATAAGGTAAGGTAAGGTATTACATAAGGTAAAAACAAAAGTATATAACATAGCCACGCTCATGTCCCGATGACGTCACATACGTTAAGACACGTGACTAGGCAAATCACGTGACCAGGACCACCCGGGGTTTCCGGGACCATAAAAAATCACGTGATAGTTCAGCTCTGAATAGACAGAGTAGTTTATACAGAGCTGGGTCTGAATAGGCACTTCCTAAAAGTAAAGTTGTTCGTTCGTTCGTCATCATCATAACAGTGTGTCATGGCGATAAGCATGGGCAGTCATGTTTCGCAATCTCACTCCATCACCAGAGTCGTGGATCAGCTCTGTATTCTTGTCTCGAGCATACCACGTGGCCAAGCCACCTAGGTATTTATTTGATTCACTGCCTTCCCCTTTTCTTGTCACCTCAGTCTCGCCAGTTGTCACCAAGTTCTCCAATTCATTTCTTCTCATAACATACCCAACAAATTGTGACTCTCTACGTCTGATTTCTCTAATCAGTTTACGGGTTTCATTTGTGTCTTGTAGAACTTGGTTATTGGTTTTTCCGTCAATCCATGGTGTTCTTTGCATTTTCGTTCGTTCATAGCCACTATATATTCATATACCAAAGGATCTTCAATGGTGATCGGTGAAAGCCGGCACAAGAAGGATTTGATGGCAATGAAATATCGGACAAAGAAGCACAGATATGCAGAGCACAACATAACATTAACACAATACACGTAGCTTTGTCTGCTGCAGTTGCTAGTATGCTAGTTTGTTGGTCCAGTAGCTACTTAGCATGCTTGTTGACTGGTCCAGTGTTCAAATCCCCATACAGGAGGGACATTTTTGTAAACAATCAACCTGCTTCTCAGGTTGACTCAATCTAATATGGTTAAGGGAAGATCAACATGGCTGAATGGATAATAATACTAGTTCTTAAACATCCGGCGGGCTGATGCCGAAGTAAGGGGCTCAACCCCTACACCGGACAGTTGGATTAAATGTTAACTTCTCGTCCTTGATTTGAGACGTAAATTACAAGTGCCTCTGAAGCCGCAGTGGGTTCGCCTAATAGCGAGGGAAGATGGTAATAGGGAAAGCTAATCCGCATGCAACATTCAGCCCAGTGCTACTACTACTACTAGAAATAGTGTGTATCAACTTTGCTTGAGTTAAAAGCGAGCGAGCACCAACAAAAAATGGTTAAGGGGAAATGTTATGTGGAGTTAAGGTAGCCCACGTGATATTGGCCACATGACCTATAGCCCACGTCATACTTGCCACATGACCTATCGAGCAATTTTATCTCTCCGTAATTCTGTTTTTCCGTGTGTTTTTATGTCTCTCTCTATTTCTGTTGCATTGTGTATTCCTGTGAAATGAAATTCTTATACGATTATATATCGCTGAGAAGAAACTTTGGTGCTGGTTGGGAGACATGTCTCCATACTTATATGATTATAAGATACTATCTTCGATTTATCTAGGTTCTAGACACAGACATTCAGTCGAACATGAGTGTGCTCAGGAAGATAGAAATGGGTTGGCTACGAAGAGAGTGGTTGCTGTCTCTGGAGCGGTCACGACTAGCACAGATTAGTTTCATCTTCGTGCCAGGTAATGCGGGTGTACTAGGAAATGAGCAGGCTGACAGCTTGCAGGTATGGCTACTGTGGGAGGCGAACAACCCATGGATCAGGCAGACATTCTGAATGCTCTACGAGAAGTAAGTCGTTTACGAGAACCAAGCGATGACTGTGAATCTACAACCATGGTCAGACTGCGAGAACAGCAACTTAAAAGAAGTGTGGCCAAACAAGAACACTACGCAGGAAGCTAAAGAAGATTAATAAACCAACACAGAACTGGTGTCGTGAGCCGCTAAACGCTGGGGATTTGCTGAGGAGGGGATGCGAGCACTTATGGACTGAATGGTTTGATGTGCAATGAGGATGATCTGTCGACCAACTAACTCACTGTCATCAAAACTGTCATTTACTGCCTATAGTAAGTTGCGGTGTAGGACAGGGGGGGGGGGGGGGTCTTGAACCTGAGGAATTAAGGCCGCATGGCTAGTGCAGTCGCCGCGAAATGAGCAGGTTAAGAGTTTTCTTTTCGCCCCCGACAGAAAAAACATTCTAGCCACTCGGCCAGCCTCGGCCCCACTTACTCACTAACTAATCTAAAAGAAAACATCTAGCTAAGCAATAAGTAGGGATCGTAACCATCTAATATTTCTACAAGGGAGACTACTAGAATTTAGTAAAGCAAATAGTATATCTAGCTGTAATATCATTATCTAACAAACAAATCTCCTAGCATTTATTTGTTTAAAATGAAGGCAATTAGTTACGCAAGAAATGTTATAGTCTGTTAACAACGTTATCAATATGCTTGTAAAATGATTGTAAAATATTTATTTACTTACATTTTATAATCAACTTTTTTCGTTCAACATTTAATTTTAATTTCTAAAATTGTACTTTCAATGACAGGCACGTGATCGTATAGCATTTATTCCCCTCTGTGGGAAAACATTTTTTTACTGGCCTGCTAGGGCCACACACAATTTAAAGAAAATTAACACCAATCCCAAACTGTCATTTTTGTTCCCGCGTTTCCATCCTATTTCATGATATTGCGGGCAACACCAGCATCTTTCAGCTGTGTGTTGATTCCTAGGCTAGATTGCGCTCATCAGCACGCCACGACTTTCTGAGCGACCGGCTCCACACTCTCGTAAGTCATGGGCGCGACTCGAACCCCTTCAAATTCTCGTGCGCTCACGTCAACCACGAGAGTATTCGGGGTTACGGAGAAAGCTGCTAACGCCTCAGCCAAACTTTCATAAAAAGAAGAAATAATTGAGAGGACTGAAGCATACACCGTAGAAGTTAGGAATCGTTTTGGGGTCTTGATGTCTGTACAAGAAGAAATGACACCTAACGAACTGGCAGTACAAGCTAGAGATATCTTGATAACTGCAGCCAAAGATTTGATTCCGACCAAGAAAAAGCAACTTAAGCCATGGATTACATCAGACACGTTAGAATTAATAAAACAACTAAGGGAATCGTTTCGTTTTTGTATCGCTTATGTTCACAACATTAATTTAACCATGTTTTTTTCCCTTTTTCTATGTAAATGTATCAGTATCATGCACAATGGATCATAGATGTAGGAAAGATGAGTGGTTGGAAGGACCGAGTTTGTGACCCTTTAAAAGTAAGGTAAATGGTAAGGTAAAATAACTAAGGTAAGGTATTACATAAGGTAAAAACAAAAGTATATAACATAGCCACGCTCATGTCCCGATGACGTCACATACGTTAAGTCACGTGACTAGGCAAATCACGTGACCAGGACCACCCGGGTTTCCGGGGCCATAAAAAATCACGTGATAGTTCAGCTCGTAATAGACAGAGTAGTTTATACAGAGCTGGGTCTGAATAGGCACTTCCTAAAAATAAAGTTTGTTCGTTCGTTCGTCATCATCATAACAGTGTGTCATGGCGATAAGCATGGGCAGTCATGTTTCGCAATCTCACTCCATCACCAGAGTCGTGGATCAGCTCTGTATTCTTGTCTCGAGCATACCACGTGGCCAAGCCACCTAGGTATTTATTTGATTCACTGCCTTCCCCTTTTTCTTGTCACCTCAGTCTCGCCAGTTGTCACCAAGTTCTCCAATTTATTTCTTCTCATAACATACCCAACAAATTGTGACTCTCTACGTCTGATTTCTCTAATCAGTTTACGGGTTTCATTTGTGTCTTGTAGAACTTGGTTATTGGTTTTTCCGTCAATCCATGGTGTTCTTTGCATTTTCGTTCGTTCATAGCCACTATATATTCATATACCAAATGATCTTCAATGGTGATCGGTGAAAGCCGGCACAAGAAGGATTTGATGGCAATGAAATATCGGACAAAGAAGCACAGATATGCAGAGCACAACATAACATTAACACAATACACGTAGCTTTGTCTGCTGCAGTTGCTAGTATGCTAGTTTGTTGGTCCAGTAGCTACTTAGCATGCTTGTTGACTAGTCCAGTGTTCAAATCCCCATACAGGAGGTACATTTTTGTAAACAATCAACCTGCTTCTCAGGTTGACTCAATCTAATATGGTTAAGGGAAGATCAACATGGCTGAATGGATAATAATACTAGTTCTTAAACATCCGGCGGGCTGATGCCGAAGTAAGGGGCTCAACCCCTACACCGGACAGTTGGATTAAAATGTTAACTTCTCGTCCTTGATTTGAGACGTAAATTACAAGTGCCTCTGAAGCCGTAGTGGGTTCGCCTAATAGCGAGGTTCGATGGTAATAGGGAAAGCTAATCCGCATGCAAAATTCAGCCCAGTGCTACTACTACTACTAGAAATAGTGTGTATCAACTTTGCTTGAGTTAAAAGCGAGCGAGCACCAACAAAAAATGGTTAAGGGGAAATGTTATGTGGAGTTAAGGTAGCCCACGTGATATTGGCCACATGACCTATAGCCCACGTCATACTTGCCACATGACCTATCGAGCAATTTTATCTCTCCGTAATTCTGTTTTTCCGTGTGTTTTTATGTCTCTCTCTATTTCTGTTGCATTGTGTATTCCTGTGAAATGAAATTCTTATACGATTATATATCGCTGAGAAGAAACTTTGGTGCTGGTTGGGAGACATGTCTCCATACTTATACGATTATCAGATACTATCTTCGATTTATCTAGGTTCTAGACACAGACATTCAGTCGAACATGAGTGTACTCAGGAAGATAGAAATGGGTTGGCTACGAAGAGAGTGGTTGCTGTCTCTGGAGCGGTCACGACTAGCAAAGATTAGTTTCATCTTCGTGCCAGGTAATGCGGGTGTACTAGGAAATGAGCAGGCTGACAGCTTGCAGGTATGGCTACTGTGGGAGGCGAACAACCCATGGATCAGGCAGACATTCTGAATGCTCTACGAGAAGTAAGTCGTTTACGAGAACCAAGCGATGACTGTGAATCTACAACCATGGTCAGACTGCGAGAACAGCAACTTAAAAGAAGTGTGGCCAAACAAGAACACTACGCAGGAAGCTAAAGAAGATTAATAAACCAACACAGAACTGGTGTCGTGAGCCGCTAAACGCTGGGGGATTTGCTGAGGAGGGGATGCGAGCACTTATGGACTGAATGGTTCGATGTGCAATGAGGATGATCTGTCGACCAACTAACTCACTGTCATCAAAACTGTCATTTACTGCCTATAGTAAGTTGCGGTGTAGGACAGGGGGGGGGGGGGGGGGGGGGGGGGTCTTGAACCTGAGGAATTAAGGCCGCATGGCTAGTGCAGTCGCCGCGAAATGAGCAGGTTAAGAGTTTTCTTTTCGCCCCCGACAGAAAAAACATTCTAGCCACTCGGCCAGCCTCGGCCCCACTTACTCACTAACTAATCTAAAAGAAAAACATCTAGATTAGCAATAAGTAGGGGACGTAAACATCAAATACTTCTACAAGGGAGACTACTACAATTTAGTAAAGCAAATAGTATATATAGCTGTAATATCATTATGTAACAAATAAATCTCCTACCATTTATGTTTTTTAAATTAAGGCAATTAGTTACGCAAGAAATGTTATAGACTTTTAATAATGTTATCAATATGCTTGTAAAATGATTGTAAAATATTTATTTACTTACATTTTATAATCAACTTTTCTCGTTCAACATTTAATTTTAATTTCTAAAATTGTACTTTCAATAGAAAGGTTTACTGTAACTTAAAAATTTCCCCTTAAATTCTGCACGGACGGACGATAATATTCACTGAATGGACTAACATTAATTTCGCTGTGTGAAATTGTGTATTATTTCCGGATTTATTGGTGATATTCGTTGTTGTTTTGATTTTCTGGACATTTCCCCGGAATTATTACCTGAAACAACACATTTTTCAATATGTATTCGAAGATCACTGATGTCGGGATCTCGATAAATGACTACGATGTCCAGCTACTCCACCAGTCCGGAACGATAGTGTGTTCCATAACTGGTCCCGGGGCGGCTGCTAAAGCAACACCCGCACTTATTATGAGCGCCCTAACTGGTCCAGGAGGTGTACCTTTTGGGGGAGTCGTGGACCTGCATAGGTTCGAAATTCCCACTAGGTGGTACTTTCACCTGTCAGCAGAGGCTCAGAAAGCCGTGTATGACAAGATACACGGCAAAAAACTTTCGCTACCAAGTCTAGGGATAGACATATCACTACAACATCTAGACAAAGAAAGGGACAGGCTGACCATCCACTGGCTACCTGTCACGATTGCTCCTCAAAGAGTTAAAAAACTGGTGCACAGTATTACAGGAGACGACAAGGCTGAGGTCTTTAGGATAAAGAATGGGGCTGGCAAGTGGGGAGCGCTCTGCAACCCAACAAAGGAAGTTCCCCACTACATACGGATCTACACTCCCGGTATAACGAACAATAACCACAGAGTGTTGATCACGATGCCGGGGAGAAAGACCGATTGTCCAGCTTGTGGCCAAAACAACCACTGGGCAAATAAATGCCCGAGTCGACGACATTCGACGACACCAATAGCAGCAACAATAAGGGTTCAAAGCCAAGAAGATTTCCCACCGCTCGAAAGAGAAACCTCTCCACAGGGAGAGATCGAACTGACACAAACCTTCAACAGTCAAATCAACACACAAGAAAATAACACACAAGAAATTAATACACAAGACATAAATCCAAGGAATGAAGACTCTGACGGTTTTCAAGTCGTCAGCAAACCAAAGAAGAGAACATGGGCTAACAGAAGACCGCAGTCAAAACACAGCGACGACACAGAAACAGATGATTTATCACTGCCAAAGAAAGAAAAAGTCAAAAACACTATAGGCAAGACAAAAGAAACTGAACAAGAACAACAAGAGGAGACACAAGTACAAGACGAAGACGACACATACAGCATACCAGACACTCTTTTCGTAGACACAGACACAAGTGATAAGAACGAGGAACAAGACGATCCTCCCACACAAACCTTTGACGCTACAGACCTGCTCGCCTAAATGTACTCAACAAGGATAATAATTTTGCGTGTGATTCTATACACTTATTATATCTCATTCATTTGATTTTACTTAAATTATAATGACTAGTGATTTAGTTATTATTACTTTAAACATTTGTGGTATACGTACAAAATTACAACATATTATCACACTAATAAACAAACACAAACCAGATTTTCTACTACTACAAGAAACAAATATATGTTCAAAAACATTCGCACAACATATCACCACACAGCTAGGCCTCAGACATTCATGCTTTAGTTTAGGCACACACAAAATTGGGTCAGGAACAGCTATTCTGCAGACATCAGACAGGTGGGACATAATTAAAACACACACGGATAACCATGGAAGAATCTCCATAATACAGGTAGAAAACACTATACAAGCATACACCATAGTGAACATACATGCACCACCAAATTACAATCACCAACCAAACTTTTACCAAGAATTAGACACCTTACTTATACAAACATACAGAGGGCAAAATATTATCCTTGCAGGGGATTTCAATTTTGTACTCTCAGATTTGGATATCGTAGGGGCAGGCAAAGCAGGAATCAAGACACAATTAAGGAGAAATGACAGAAGTGGAATACATCAACTGGATATACTAAAGAATACCCTAGACACACACAATCTAATAGACGCTTTCCGATACAGACACCCTAATAATATTGCAACAACACACAAAAATAGTTCCAGATTAGATAGAGTATACTCACTTTCAACACACCAAATAATACACACAAAACATCTACAAGAGACATTACAATACACAGATCACAAAGCAGTACTAACACATATCACTACAGACACTACAAACACAAGGCCATCAAAAAGAACATCACATTGGAAGTTCAATAACTCCTTACTCCAACATACAGGTTATTTACAACATGTGACACAACTTATTCTAACATACACTAATAGTACACCCACGGACAACATAACACAAATTTGGGATTTACTAAAGAATACAATACGGTGTAGAACACAACAGTTAGCATCCATCATACATAAAGACAGACTACAACAAGAACATATCATACAGACAGCAATACAACTCACAAAACAGACTGACAGGAATGCATCACACCTAAACACACTAGAATCACAATTAGAACAACACCAGCAACACACACTCCGCGGTGCACTCCTTCGAACTAAACTTACTAACATATCAGAAGAAAGTCCCAATAGACAGCACCTTGCATTAGAGCAAAACATTCAACGCAACAGACAAATAGGAGCAATAACAGACATGCAAGGAAACACACAAACAGAGACAGTACATATACTAGAAACATTCCAACAGTACTACACTGACCTATATACAGCAGAACCCGCCAACACACAAACACAAAATAGATTCCTAAAATACACAAAAAAATTGTCAGACACAGATAAAGACACACTAGACACAGAGCTTACATTAGCCGACATAACACATGCACTCAATCAAATGCAAAAAGACAGAACACCAGGACCAGATGGACTCACAGTAGAATTCTACCAACACTTCTTTCCTATCCTAAGCAATTTCCTTCTAAAAGTCTACCAAGAAGCTTTTCATAAACAAGAACTCCCAAACACTTGCAACATGTCATATATAACACTCATACCTAAAGACAACACAGACAAAACACAGCTGAAAAACTATAGACCCATCTCCTTATTAAACACAGACTACAAAATTCTAGCAAAATCACTTGCAAACAAAATTAAAAACTTCATGCCATCACTCATCCACCCAGACCAACAGTGCAGTATTCAACACAGAAACATACACCAACATACACACTTCATTAGGGATTTCATTACATACACCCACCAGAAAGACTGTCAATCCTCTCTCTTATCTTTAGACCAGGAGAAGGCCTTTGACAGAATCTCACACTCATACTTACACAAAACACTAGCACACTGTAACATAGGACAGTACTATAGACAGTGGATAGAAATATTGTATAAAAATTCTGAAAGTAAGGTACTGGTGAATCATTCACTCACTGGCAGTTTTAGAATCACTAGATCTGTCAGACAAGGGTGTCCACTATCACCAGTCCTATATGTACTAACACTAGAACCACTCTTAGAAGCAATTAGACAGGACACTAACATTAAAGGTACATTTATACAAGGGTCTGGAGAGCGGAAATTAATTGCTTATGCAGATGACACCGCTTTCTTCCCTACAACCAACACTTCCATAACGAACATACTTCACACCTTCAGACAGTTTGGTGAAGGAAGTGCGGCCAAAATAAACATACAGAAGTCTAAAATAATGGGTCTGGGGAAGTGGAAGAATAAAGCAGATTTCCCCCCGGATCTAACAAATCACAGATAACATGAAGATTTATGGGATCACGTTTCCATCCAATCCCAGAAAAACACACACAGAAACATGGCAATCACTGACAAAACAAATTATAGACATACTACATAGGTTCAAATACAAGACATCAACAATTTTTGTACGAAGCACATTTGTAAACACCTTCATCATTCCTAAAATAATATTTTTAGCCACAGTGTTAGACCCCCAAAGCAAACAATCACAGACATAAACAAACACGTCAGACATTTCATCTTCAGCAACACAATTCACAGTATAAAGCACAAGACTTTAATACAAGAGAAGAAGAAGGGGAAGTAGCATTACAGGACCTTAACACAAAAATACAAGCATTAAGAATCAACCACATAGGACGCATCATCAATCATCCAGATCAACACTCGCTAGCATTATACTATATTGCAATTAGAATACACAGAATTAAGAAATAGACAAAACAACACCGCACTATTACGGCACACTACCGCACTTCTACAGAACATGTATGCAAGCAATTCAAGGTAATGAACACTTAATACAACAGACAACCAAGCAGATATACACATATTTAGTACAACAACAAGCCCCACCACTACACCTGAGAATCAAAAGAGGATACAAATATCACATGAAAGACTACAGTTGCACCTTCACTAACTTACACAGCAAACATATCACATCAAAATCCAAAGAAATAACATACAGGCTAATTTATAATATGACCCCGACAACTGAGAGGGCCGCACAAACATTCAAGCAAATAGCCCCATGCAAATTATGTAGACAAAATATTCAGGAAACAGAGGATCATCTCTTCTATGAATGCCCAGCAATCACAGCCACTAAGATTGCACTGCAACAATTAATAGAAACACACACAAACAAGAAAACTGACTCTTATAAGGCCATTTTTTTAAATACAATACCCACAGCTACAAAAGACAAACACACTAAACTTCTTGTTGCACTGGCGGAGTATAGAAACGTAATATGGTCGAGTAGAAACTCGGCCACACACAATCACCAAACAATACAACCACACACACTAGCAAAGATTTTTCAAAAAAAAATCGCCCAGCTATTCGCAGATTAATAAACAAAAGCCACCCCCATCAAATTTCACACTACATAACATACATGTTCAAACACACTCTCACAGTATATTTCTATACTCCGCATGTGTACCACTAAGCCCAATCATTGAGGAACAAAGCGCCAAATAACTGAATAAATGTCTTTTCTTTGTTACTGAGTCCTGGAGCCCAATCTAGACAGAACAATGGGACGGTGGCCTTTGTGAGTCAGCGGTCTTGTCGACCGAAGTTTGACCTCGGTCTGAACAGCTCTCTCTCTCTCTCTCTCTCTCTCTCTCTCTCTCTCTCTCTCTCTCTCTCTCTCTCTCTCTCTCTCTCGCTCTCTCTCTCTTTCTCCCCCCCCCCCCCCACCCCAAACATGAATGACTATACGCTGTATTCGCAATGTAAAAGCCTGTTTTTGTACATAATAAATGGGATATTTATGTATACGCTGAATTCGCAATGGACAACTTAACAAATTCCAATCTGTTTACGCGCGCTCTCTCTTTATCCCTCCCCCTCCTCTCCCCCTCCCCAACTCCCTCTCTCTCCCTCCCTCCGTGTTGACCGCGTTCCTGGTCTCAACCCACCACACCACAAGCAAATCCTGGGCACTTGCGATTAAGTCGAGGGCTGTCATTCAGCAATAATATTGAATCCACTTACAGGAAGTAAGCTTGCATGAGACTGCCTGCAGTGTAAAACGTGGGGCGGCTTTTGCCGTTTCGACCTTGACACCAACATTTCCTTTAATGTATATATCTTCGGTGTGAAAGAGAACGCGTGCTGTGTGTTGAAGGTTTTATAAGCGTGTGAGAAAGATGGGTTTAGAATGAACGAGCGGAAGGAATCATCACCACACCATAGTCGTTGTTGTCTCCGTCATTATCATCACCATTATCATCACCATTACCATCACCACTATCATCATCATTATCATCACCATTATCATCACTATTACCATCAATCACGTTAGAATGGGATGACTGAAAGCGTACGTCATTATCATAACTGTATATGTATGTTTTTGTTTCATTAACGAATATGGCATAACACTAACAAACGGCAACGCTCTGTAATATACACAAACAAAGAAACACGCATTGCACCTTGTAAATATACATTGCTTTGTATAAAATAAACGTATTAAAAAAAAAAAAAAAAAATGACTACGATGTCCAGCTACTAACGCTGGCCAAACATAACGTAGGGTCAGGGACAGCCATTCTTCAAATTTCCGACACGTGGACTATTTTTAGAACACACACAGACCCACATGGTAGAATTTCCGCAGTTCAAGTTAAAAACGACACACACTCCTTTGTCATAGTCAACATACACGCACCACCTAACTACAATTATCAACCTCTTTTTTATGAACATTTAGACGACTTACTAACACAGACATACAGAGGACAAAATATTGTTCTTGCCGGTGATTACAATTGTGTTCTTGAAGATTTAGACTTGGTGGGTGGGGAGGTGAAAAAACAGCTGAGGAGAGCCGGCAAGGACAGCTTACATCAACTTGACACACTACGAAATATCATCGACACACACAACCTCACAGACGCATTCAGGCATACACACCCCGACAGTAGAGAAACGACATACACAAACAAAACACAAAACAGATCATCTAGATTAGACCGGATTTATACGCCCGCAACACATCACATCATACAAACCAAACACCTACGGGAAACTTTAGATTACACAGACCACAAAGCAATACTAGCACACATCAGCACAAACAGCACAAACACGCAGTCAAACAAAAGATCACCTCACTGGAAGTACAATAATTCACTATTGGAACACTCAGAATATGTAAAATATATGACACAGCTCATACACACGTACACAGACAATATACCGACTGAGAACATCACACAATACTGGGACTTATTGAAAAACACCATACGAAGCAGAACACAACATCTAGCAACCATGATCCACAAAGACAGACTAAGACAGGAGCGCATCATACAGACAGCCATACGACTAACAAAACAAACAGACAGAGACGCACATCACTTACACACATTAGAAGCACAACTAGAAGAACACCAACAACACAGATATCTGGGTGCTCTTCTCAGAACAAAACTCAACACAATTACACAAGAGTCAGCTACGAGGCAATATTTAGCAATAGAACAGAACGTACAACGTAACAGACAAATAAGCAAAATATCAGACATGCAAGGAAACATGCAGACAGAAACACCACACATAGAGACTGCTTTCCAACAACACTTCACAAAACTATTCACAGCAGAGACAGTAGACACACAGATACAAGACAACTTCTTACAGTACACACAAAAATTATCTGACACAGACAAAGACACACTGGACACAGAACTGACACTGACAGACATAGCACAGGCACTAAGCACACTAAACAAAGACAAAACTCCAGGACCAGATGGTTTGACAGTAGAATTCTACCAACACTTCTGTCCTATTCTAGGCAATCTTCTCCTCAAAGTCTATCAGGAAGCCTTTGACAAAAAAAAGCTTCCGGACAGCTGCAACATGTCTTACATTACACTCATATGCAAGGATAAAACTGACAAAACACAACTGAAGAACTACAGACCAATTTCCTTACTCAACACAGACTACAAGATACTCGCCAAATCACTCACCAACAAACTTAAACCTTTCATGCCAACACTAATACACCCAGATCAACAGTGCAGTGTCAAAGACAGAAATATACACAATCACACACATCTCATTAGAGACATTATTAACTATACACATGGAAAAGACTGTCCATCCTCCATCATATCCTTGGATCAAGAGAAGGCCTTCGACAGAATTTCCCACACTTACCTACATAGGACACTAGAACACTGTAACATAGGAGAGTACTACAGGCAGTGGATACAGATCTTGTACAAAAATCCTGAGAGCAGAGTGTTGGTGAACCATTCACTGACAGCTAGCTTCAGGCTCACGAGATCTGTAAGACAAGGATGTCCCTTATCACCACTCCTGTATGTGCTCACTCTAGAACCTTTATTAGAGAAGATAAGGCAAGACACTAGTATTAAAGGAACCTTCCTGCATGGGATAGGAGAGCAGAAGCTCATCGCCTATGCAGATGACACTGCCTTCTTTCCCACCAGCAACACATCAATAAGGAATATACTCCACACCTTTACCCATTTTGGAAAAGGCAGTGGAGCCAAAATTAATGTACAGAAATCACAGATAATGGGCCTGGGAAAGTGGAAACAAAAGGCTGATTTCCCTCCAGATCTGAAACACATAGACACCATGAAGCTGTATGGGATCACATTTCCATGCGATCCCACAGAAACACACAGACAGACATGGCATGCACTGACCGAACAGATCACAGACATGTTACACAGGTATAGGTACAAGACATCCACAATATTTGGTAGAAGCACAATAGTCAACACATACATATTACCCAAAATTATATATTTAGCGACAGTACTGGACCCTCCTAAACAGACCGTCACAAACATAAACAAACAAATCAGACGCTTCATCTTCACCAACACGATACACAGCATTAAACACAAAACTCTCATACAAGACAGGAAACAAGGCGGCATTGGATTACAAGACATCCAGACAAAAATACTGTCACTTAGGATTAGTTACATAGGTAAAATCATCAGACACCCAGAACAGAACAGACTAGCACTATACTACATAGGCCACAACATCAAACATCTCACACCTCTTAACAATGCAACTGCACACTACCAGGGAAGACTGCCAACATTCTATCAGACATGCATACAGGCAATAAAAGGACATGAACAGTTAATACAGCAAACAACACACACAATATACAAACATTTAGTTAGAGAACAAGCACCATCACTAAGACTTAGGATTAAAAGAGGACACAAATACTTCATGACTGACTTCACATGCACCTTTTCAAACCTACACAACAAACACATAACACCAAAAGCTAGAGAGATCACATATAGACTGTTATACAGTATGACCCCCACAACACAGGTAGAAGCATACATATCCAAACAATGTCAATTATGTAGAAACAACACACAAGAGACAGAGGAACACATTTATTATACGTGTCCAACAATTACTGCCACACGTGCAACACTCAAACACCTCATACAAACACACACAGGCAAACAAACCGACATATATAAAGCAATTTTTCTCAATACTATACCAATGACATCTAAGGACATACATACAAAACTACTTGTAGCACTTTCTTACTACAGACAACTTATATGGACCTGCAGAAACTTTGCCAGATACAAACACCACACATATAACACACATTTAGTTTCCTTCATGTACACGCACAAAATATCACAACTCTTTCCAGAGTTGGTATAAATGGTATACCAACTCTGGCAATTTTGGGATTTTTGTGTGTGGAAAGTTTGGTACACATGAGTGAGAGAAAAAAAGGAGAAACTGTGAATGAATGGTGAGTGGATGATTAAATAGATCACATATGGTCAAAAGACCAATGGAAAATCCCTTATGTAAAGAATAGTGGAAGGATAAATGCTTGTTTTACTTGTTACAAAATGATGGTTTCACCCTTATAGACAAGAGAGAAAAGAAAAAAGGAGAAAAGAAAATTAAACTCCTCCCATTCCAATGTACTATTTATGGAATGTTTGGCTTTGAATGCATTTGTTGTGCTATACTACCACTACTACTAAGATTATCACTTTAGTAAATAAACTCACATATTTGTTATACTATTATCATTATTATTATCATTATTATTATTATTATTATTTTATTAAAATTGTTTATTAAAATGATTATCATCATTATTATTATTATGACTATCTTTATTCTACCTTTACTATCCTTAGTAATTTTAATGTTATAAGTATTATTGATATCATCATTATCATTTTACAATTTCATCTCCCCCGCGCCCCCCCCCCCCCTGTGCTTACAGTTTGTTTGCCTTTGCTACTAACCCCACTGGTTGGTTCAAACTTTTGTCCTGCCTGTGCCATCATTACTATAGTGGTCAGGAGAGCATTGATGGAATTGAACAATTAGTGGGAGGGTAGCGCGGGAAACAAAAATGTAAGGATTTCCCTTTCGCTTAGTCACCCCCTTTGAATCATGTGAGTGAGTGTTAAATCAATGAATAAATATAAAAACACATATGGTTATCAAACCAAAAATACTGTAAAAACTCATGCAAATACAAATATTTGGTTAATTTTCATTTAAAAAAAAAGAAAGAGAGAGCAAGAGGGAAATATGAATGAACCCCTACATTTAGGAAAAAAAAAAACAAGGAGGAAAATATACCCCACTCCTTTACTCCAAGTATTATTAAAAACTGCAGTTTGCATGTGTATGTACCTGCTAGGATATGTTTAACACCATTACAAAGAAAATCATCCTAGCAAATTGAATCACATATTGTAAATATGTTATAATTTTCATAACTATTATCACCATTGCTGTTTTTTTTAATAATTGCTGTCATTACCCCCAGTATGTCTCTTCTTGTCATTACTACTATTGCCATCATTAGTAATAAAACAAAAACCCCTTTCCCATGTACCCCCCTCCCCTCGCTCATGGTTGTTGTTGCCTTTGCTGGTACCCACACCGGTTTGGTTCAAATATTCATCCTGCCTTTACCATCATCGCCCAGAGAGGGGGAAATGGCATGGGTGGAGTGGAACCAAATTGGTGAGAGGGTGGCAAGGGAAACAAAGATGTAAAGATTGAAAAAATTTGTGCAAATACTGATGCTTGTTTTACTTTCTACAATAAGTTTTAAAAAAAAAAAAAAAAAAAAGAGGAAGGGAAAAAAATGAATGAACCCTTACAAATAAGACCAAAAGGAAAAAAAAGAAACAAGGTGAAAAAGATAACCAACTCCTTTTAATTCTACTATTATTGAACATGCATGTTGCAAGTATATGTAAAAACAAAAAAAACAACAACACAAATATAAGCAAGGAGAAACAAAAAAGATTATCAACTCCTTTTTACACCTACTATATTATTAAACAGTGCAGGATGCAATTGTTATTGTATGTACCAGCCATATTTTAACACCATTTCTAAGAAAATCATTTTAGCAAATGGAATCACAGTTTTGGAAAATGTGATCATTATCAAAACAAATCCTACCATTGTGTTTTATTAACATTAGCATTGCTGTCATCACCCTTAGTAGTTTTTATTCCTTGTCAGTATTATTATAAGATGTATTTCATGTAAACACCATTCCTAAGGTAATCAATTTAGCACATAAAATCACATGTTAAAACTATTATTTATTATCATTGAGTCTATCACTAGTCTCAGCACTGTTGTTATTCCTTGTCACTATGATATTTATTTATGTATTTGGTTGTTACTTTGCATTATTATCATTGTAATCACTATTAATAAATATATATGGCTTTGTAAACGCGTATACTAACACATCCCCCTCTCCCACCCTTTTGATACTGTGATTGTTGTCTCTGCTGCCACCCTCACCGTTTTGTTTCATTTATGCACCGCCATGTTTATCATCACCGAGGGTGATGGTACTTGGTAGGAGTTTTTGGAGCTGACAGGAGAGCGGGGCGGCAGGGGGAAAATAACAGCCCGATACCATCATGCTTGGGAGTTAAAATATTTCCCTACAACAATGTCAATGGAGAAATGTTTAAATGTATAAAATATTTGTAATTTTTGCGCATATGTCATCTACACGCCCACATGCAACGCTCTGTAAAAACACGCACACAAATACTGAACACACAGTACGCATGTAACAACACAAACAATACAAATGCAACAACTACCATTCCTGCATTGTAAACTAGGATACTCCTCGACAACCTACACCTACACTTCCACATGCAACGCTCTGTAACAACACGAACAATACAAATGCAAATGTTTCTTAACACTCAATAAACGTTTAAAAAAAAAAAAAAGTCCAGCTACTCCACCAGTCCGGAACTATAGTGTGTTACATAACTGGTCCCGGGGCGGCTGCTAAAGCAACACCCGCACTTATTATGAGTGCCCTAACTGGTCCAGGAGGTGTACCTTTTGGGGGAGTCGTGGACCTGCATAGGTTCGAAATTCCCACTAGGTGGTACTTTCACCTGTCAGCAGAGGCTCAGAAAGCCGTGTATGACAAGATACACGGCAAAAAACTTTCGCTACCAAGTCTAGGGATAGACATATCACTACAACATCTAGACAAAGAAAGGGACAGGCTGACCACCCACTGGCTACCTGTCACGATTGCTCCTCAAGGAGTAAAAAAAACTGGTGCACAGTATTACAGGAGACGACAAGGCCGAGGTCTTTAGGATAAAGAATGGGGCCGGCAAGTGGGGAGCGCTCTGCAACCCAACAAAGGAAGTTCCCCATTACATACGGATCTACACTCCCGGTATAACGAACAATAACCACAGAGTGTTGATCACGATGCCGGGGAGAAAGACCGATTGTCCAGCTTGTGGCCAAAACAACCACTGGGCAAATAAATGCCCGAGTCGACGACATTCGACGACACCAATAGCAGCAACAATAAGGGTTCAAAGCCAAGAAGATTTCCCACCGCTCGAAAGAGAAACCTCCCCACAGGGAGAGATCGAACTGACACAAACCTTCAACAGTCAAATCAACACACAAGAAAATAACACACAAGAAATTAATACACAAGACATAAATCCAAGGAATGAAGACTCTGACGGTTTTCAAGTCGTCAGCAAACCAAAGAAGAGAACATGGGCTAACAGAAGACCGCAGTCAAAACGCAACGACGACACAGAAACAGACGATTTATCGCTGCCAAAGAAAGAAAAAGTCAAAAACACTATAGGCAAGACAAAGGAAACTGAACAAGAACAACAAGAGGAGACACAAGTACAAGACGAAGACGACACATACAGCATACCAGACACTCTTTTCGTAGACACAGACACAAGTGATAAGAACGAGGAACAAGACGATCCTCCCACACAAACCTTTGACGCTACAGACCTGCTCGCCTAAATGTACTCAACAAGGATAATAATAAAAACCTGCTTCTCAGGTTGACTCAATCTAATATGGTTAAGGGAAGATCAACATGGCTGAATGGATAATAATACTAGTTCTTAAACATCCGGCGGGCTGATGCCGAAGTAAGGGGCTCAACCCCTACACCGGACAGTTGGATTAAAATGTTAACTTCTCGTCCTTGATTTGAGACGTAAATTACAAGTGCCTCTGAAGCCGCAGTGGGTTCGCCTAATAGCGAGGGAAGATGGTAATAGGGAAAGCTAATCCGCATGCAAAATTCAGCCCAGTGCTACTACTACTACTAGAAATAGTGTGTATCAACTTTGCTTGAGTTAAAAGCGAGCGAGCACCAACAAAAAATGGTTAAGGGGAAATGTTATGTGGAGTTAAGGTAGCCCACGTGATATTGGCCACATGACCTATAGCCCACGTCATACTTGCCACATGACCTATCGAGCAATTTTATCTCTCCGTAATTCTGTTTTTCCGTGTGTTTTTATGTCTCTCTCTATTTCTGTTGCATTGTGTATTCCTGTGAAATGAAATTCTTATACGATTATATATCGCTGAGAAGAAACTTTGGTGCTGGTTGGGAGACATGTCTCCATACTTATACGATTATAAGATACTATCTTCGATTTATCTAGGTTCGAGACACAGACATTCAGTCGAACATGAGTGTGCTCAGGAAGATAGAAATGGGTTGGCTACGAAGAGAGTGGTTGCTGTCTCTGGAGCGGTCACGACTAGCAAAGATTAGTTTCATCTTCGTGCCAGGTAATGCGGGTGTACTAGGAAATGAGCAGGCTGACAGCTTGCAGGTATGGCTACTGTGGGAGGCGAACAACCCATGGATCAGGCAGACATTCTGAATGCTCTACGAGAAGTAAGTCGTTTACGAGAACCAAGCGATGACTGTGAATCTACAACCATGGTCAGACTGCGAGAACAGCAACTTAAAAGAAGTGTGGCCAAACAAGAACACTACGCAGGAAGCTAAAGAAGATTAATAAACCAACACAGAACTGGTGTCGTGAGCCGCTAAACGCTGGGGGATTTGCTGAGGAGGGGATGCGAGCACTTATGGACTGAATGGTTCGATGTGCAATGAGGATGATCTGTCGACCAACTAACTCACTGTCATCAAAACTGTCATTTACTGCCTATAGTAAGTTGCGGTGTAGGACAGGGGGGGGGGGGGGGGTCTTGAACCTGAGGAATTAAGGCCGCATGGCTAGTGCAGTCGCCGCGAAATGAGCAGGTTAAGAGTTTTCTTTTCGCCCCCGACAGAAAAAGCATTCTAGCCACTCGGCCAGCCTCGGCCCCACTTACTCACTAACTAATCTAAAAGAAAAACATCTAGATAAGCAATAAGTAGGGGACGTAAACATCAAATACTTCTACAAGGGAGACTACTAGAATTTAGTAAAGCAAATAGTATATCTAGCTGTAATATCATTATGTAACAAATAAATCTCCTACCATTTAATTTTTTTAAATGAAGCAATTAGATACGCAAGAAATGTTATAGACTGTTAACAATGTTATCAATATGCTTGTAAAATGATTGTAAAATATTTATTTACTTACATTTTATAATCAACTTTTCTCGTTCAACATTTAATTTTAATTTCTAAAATTGTACTTTCAATGAAAGGATTTTTAAATAACTTGAATTATTCCCCTCTGTGGAGTTTTTTTACTGGCCTCCTAGGGCCACACACAATTTAAAGAAAATTAACACCAATCCCAAACTGTCATTTTGTGTCCCGCGTTTCCATCCTATTTCATGATATTGCGGGCAACACCAGCATCTTTCAGCTGTATGTTGATTCCTAGGCTAGATTGCGCTTATCAGCACGCCACGACTTTCTGAGCGACCGGCTCCACACTCTCGTAAGTCATGGGCGCGACTCGAACCCCTTCAAATTCTCGTGCGCTCACGTCAACCACGAGAGTATTCGGGGTTACGGAGAAAGCTGCTAACGCCTCAGCCAAACTTTCATAAAAAGAAGAAATAATTGAGAGGACTGAAGCATACACCGTAGAAGTTAGGAATCGTTTTTGGGTCTTGATGTCTGTACAAGAGGAAATGACACCTGATGAACTGGCAGTACAAGCTAGAGATATCTTGATAACTGCAGCCAAAGATTTGATTCCGACCAAGAAAAAGCAACTTAAGCCATGGATTACATCAGACACGTTAGAATTAATAAAACAACTAAGGGAATCGTTTCGTTTTTGTATCGCTTATGTTCACAACATTAATTTAACCATGTTTTTTTCCCTTTTTCTATGTAAATGTATCATGCACAATGGATCATAGATGTAGGAAAGATGAGTGGTTGGAAGGACCGAGTTTGTGACCCTTTAAAAATAAGGTAAATGGTAAGGTAAAATAAGGTAAGGTAAGGTATTACATAAGGTAAAAACAAAAGTATATAACATAGCCACGCTCATGTCCCGATGACGTCACATACGTTAAGACACGTGACTAGGCAAATCACGTGACCAGGACCACCCGGGGTTTCCGGGACCATAAAAAATCACGTGATAGTTCAGCTCTGAATAGACAGAGTAGTTTATACAGAGCTGGGTCTGAATAGGCACTTCCTAAAAATAAAGTTTGTTCGTTCGTTCGTCATCATCATAACAGTGTGTCATGGCGATAAGCATGGGCAGTCATGTTTCGCAATCTCACTCCATCACCAGAGTCGTGGATCAGCTCTGTATTCTTGTCTCGAGCATACCACGTGGCCAAGCCACCTAGGTATTTATTTGATTCACTGCCTTCCCCTTATTCTTGTCACCTCAGTCTCGCCAGTTGTCACCAAGTTCTCCAATTCATTTCTTCTCATAACATGCTAAACAAATTGTGACTCTCTACGTCTGATTTCTCTAATCAGTTTACGGGTTTCATTTGTGTCTTGTAGAACTTGGTTATTGGTTTTTCCGTCAATCCATGGTGTTCTTTGCATTTTCGTTCGTTCATAGCCACTATATATTCATATACCAAAGGATCTTCAATGGTGATCGGTGAAAGCCGGCACAGGAAGGACTTGATGGCAATGAAATGTCGGACAAAGAAGCACAGATATGCAGAGCACATCTGTCAGGGTCTTAAACTTGGCTCGCTAACCTAACACATGTGAGACAGTACAAGTACAACGTGATTTGACTTAAGACTCAACGACACAACGTTCAATGGATTTATTTACAGATCATATACAGTACGATGATCACTACAAGATATACTTGATACTTCAGTACACTTACATACACAATACAGCTCACAGTCTATCTCTCAAGATGTCCAGACACTCGACTTTCAGGCACAGAAACCACACAACGCCTTTCTCTCATCATGCGTCCAGTCGAGTCGACGTCCCAGAGCTGTCTGCCTATAGCTCGCAACTTGCCTCCCCACCTGAGGTGGCTTCACGAGGTATGCGTGCGTCCTTGCCTGACCGCTGGCCGTCTCGTCAGCCAGCAACCTTGCAGGCAGGTAACTACTACTCGCCTGGCGGCGTAACGAAGTTACGGCATCCCTGCTGGGGACTAAGTCGCCTGGCGGGCGTAACGATGTCACTGCATCACTGCACTATTCTAGACTCTGACACGCTCCCCCGGGCAACTCCATGAAAGATGTCATCTTTCATGCATAATATATGTACATACTGGGTTAATATTTTAACCTTGTCAGAGTCGACCCTTCCGCTGTTATATACATTGGTATCAGAATACATAGAAATACACATCTTGACATATAAATATATAAGAAATGGAAGTTGTATTCAACGACATGTGGTGTTCAACCTTTAACACTTGTCAGGTTTCATCCTCTCGATGGCTGATTACCTCAATTGCATTATTGACCCAGTCAGATCGGTAGTACCAGCTTCACGCATCTACCTCGCAGCCTTTCAAAAAAAAGTAATAATATGGTTTCTGAACCAAAAACCATCTGGCTAGACCGAAATACGGCTTTTACATAAGTCGCATTAAACTCTCAAACCCTGACCTCATTTGGCCAGGAGCTCTTGTGTTGGTCTGCAATGTCGGTAACACTCTACCATGCCCAGTAGATGGCTTCCTGGTGTGTTAACAATCTGGCAACAACAGGGCTATTTATATACAACACATTACCGTATACATTTCACATTATGGACCTTTGTGTAATGATGTAATAACAATTAAATGGAAGGGGAATAACTTCAAAATTTATGAAATATAATATTTTACAATAATTATCCTATTTCTTAGCGTCATCGCTTGATGTTTCTTCATACTAACGAGAAAAAGTCGGTAGTATGAATACATTAATCAAGATATGATTCTAAGATTACACTACATAAATATATAAACACACAATTCGTGTATTCCACTTTGTTGATTCCTAAAGATTTTAGAATCGTTATAGCTTTTTAAACTTTTATTTGTCGTCTGCTAATTTTGCTCTAAATTCCTAACTAATCCGGAAGTACACACGAACACTAAACAGCTGATGTTGAAACTTGTAGAACACTTGTTCCGGTCTGATGTAGTTACGGAAAGTACAATGTTCTAATAGTTCATGTGTTGGATGTTTCACTGTAAAAACCTTCTGGATTTCGATTGACTGCAGTGGTGTAGCTGTCAATGTTTAGGTCACACTTTCACACACGGATTTAAAATATCACTGGAAAGTTCCACACGCAGATGCCACTATCACATTGGATAGTTCGCTTACAGTAAGTTTTGAGCGAATGTGGCAATGTTCTTGTTTCGCAATATATACAATTAATAAAGTTCGCTTTCTACCACACACTACACAATTATACACGACAATCACTACATTAATTAATAAAATACGAACACTATATACATTGGGAGTAACCCCTATCACATCGTAGACATTACACAGCTTTTGTGAATGGAAAAATTATTCACTGATGAATGGCTGTGTTGATCTGAGTGTATTTTACACACTGCACTCAGACATTGGTGCTTACTGGGTCGGTCGGACAACGGGACAAAAGATCGGCAATTGTGTTGGTTCTGCCTGGGATATGTAGAACCTCGAAGCTGTAATCTTGGAGCTTAAGAGACCAGCGCGCTACCATTTGGTTTGAAGGTACACCTGAATTTATAAATCGCAACGGGCTGCTGTCAGACTCCACAATGAAATGGCGTCCTAGAAGGAATCTGGACAATTTAGTAATACCCACCACTAAAGCTAGGGCTTCCAAATGAGGTATTGACCAAGCCCGTTCTCTGGGTTTCAGTTTCCTGGATACGAAGTACACAGGGTGAAGGATGTTATTATGCTCTTGCAACAAGACTGCTCCAATCGCCACGGAGCTCGCGTCTGTCCGCAATCTGAAAGGCAAATGAAGATTGGGCAATTTCAGGATAAGATTATTTAAGCTATTATCAGAAAAACAAGCTAATACTTTTTGGAATGCAAAGTTTAGGCATTCATTGCTTACAATTTTCTCCGGTTTATCTTTTGTTAGTAAGTTAGTAAATACTTCGGTCAGTTCAGAAAAATCAGGAATGAACTGCCGGTAATAATTTATAAGTCCCAACAAACTTCTGACTTGCTTTTTCGTAGTCAGAAGTGAGAGTTTTAGTATCTTGGACACAATGTTATCGTCTGTCGTGACAAAGCCATTGGATATTTTGTACCCCAAGAAGGATATTTCCTGGTAGGCTATGTCTACTTTTGCAGGCTTTACCGTCAGTCCGTGCTGTCTTATGCGTTCAAATGTCTGTTCTAATGTCTTTATGTGGTCTGTCATCGTCTCTGTGTGAACACAGATGTCGTCAATATAGCAAATTATGTTTGGTATATCTACTAGTAGAAGTCGTGTCATACGTACGAATGTGGCTGGGGCATTGACAAGCCCAAATGGAAGTTTGCACCATTCGTACAGTCCCCAAGGTGTGGCAAATGCTGTCAGATGTCTGCTCTGTTCGTCTACCGCTATTTGCCAATATCCTTTAGTCATGTCTACCTTTGTAAAGAACCTAGCGTCTGTCAGTTCTGTCAGTAGATCGTCAGAGTTTGCCATCGGCTCCAGATCTAGAAGAGTTATCTTATTGAGCTTTCTATAGTCGACACAGAGTCTTATCGTGTTGTCCTTTTTGCGTACAATGACCATTGGAGATGAGAAGTCTGATTGGGATCGTCTTATGATGTTGTTCTTTTCTAGGTTGATGATCTTCTGATGTAAATGTTCTTTGTAATGTAGTGGAATGGTGTATGGTCTGCATTTTATGGGTGTATTTGACGTGAGTGTAATGTGATGCTGTACTAATTCTGTTTGTCCTGGGTTGTTGGAGAAGATGGTGTTGTACTGTTGTATTAACTGTTTGCAGCTGTCTGTTTCTGCTTGAGTTAACTTTGGGTTGATTTTAATCTCCTTCAAGCAGTTTGTCGTGTCTACTGCAGGTGTTGGAATTTCGTCACTAGCCTCGTCATCTTCATGGTCTATTATCACTGTACCAGCTGTTGTATCGTCTTGTTCGTTGTCTCTGTTGTAGTATGGTCTTAGCATATTTATGTGGAATATTTTGTGTTTGTCTTTTATTTGGATCTCGTAGTCTACAGGTGAAATCTGTCTCGTCACTTTAAAAGGTCCCTGCCAAGAATCAGTTAATAAGTGTTTGTCACTAGGTAATAGAAGAAGAACGTCCTGTCCAGGTGTCAACGTTATTGTCCTGTTACCTTTGTCAGCATATTGTCTATAAGTAGCACCAGATAATTTTAGTGCATTCTTTGCAATTATACAAGATTTGATGATTCTTTCACGCAATGATGTAACGTATACGTATGATGATATGGGTTTAAGTACTGGAGTGGAGTCAGTTAACATTTGATGATAAATAGTCAATGGGCCACGTGGTTTGGCACCATAGATAAGTTCAAAAGGAGAGAAACCTGTACTAGAATGTGGTACTTCGCGATAAGCAAAAAGAATAGCTGGTAGATATACGTCCCAGTTATTGGGGTGCTCTTGCGTGACTTTTGCAAGCATGTGCTTTAAATCGCCATTAAATTTTTCTATAATTCCACTAGAGTGAGGATGGTACGGGGAATTGAAACATTGCTTCACTCCCAACATTTTGGTGAAAGCTTGGGTAGATGCGGCGATAAATTGAGTGCCCCTATCAGATTGGATAGTGTCTGGAAATCCTATCCGAGAAAAAATATGGACGAAAACTTCCATTATATCATTGGCAGTTATGTTCTTTAGCGGAATAGCTTCCGGCCAGCGGCTACATTGATCAATGACAGTTAGAATATATTTATTTCCTCTAGTTGTTGTATGATTGAGAGGGCCCACTATGTCGACAGATAATTTCTCAAAAGGTCGACTGGCTAAGTCAGTAACTTGTAACTTTGCCTGTGGGTGTTTACCTTTTTTTTTTACCAGTTTTTGGCAGATGTCACAACTTCTGCAATATTGTTTAATGTCATTGCAAAAGTTGGGCCAATGAAACTGTGTTAATAATCTTGATCTGGTCTTAGCGTATGCCATATGCCCTGCAAGAGGTATACCATGGGCAAGATGTAAGGCTTGCTTACGATAATTAGTTGGCAAAACAGTTTGCTCTGTTGTGTTGTCACCTCTGGTATAATACCTAGTGAGGATATCATTTTTCACAGCAAAATGCCATTTTGCATTCTTGGTTACCTTTGGCTTTTGGCCGATCAGATTAAAATATTTTGACAATGAAGGGTCAGCCTTTTGAGCTGTTATAAACGTCTCCTTCATGGTGTTAGTAGGTAGTGATACTGGGCTAAGCATTTGTATAGCCTCAGTTTAATTACTTTCATCTTGCACTCTAGCAGTAGATCTGGTTACTGCGTTCACACATTCAATGATATCAGATGGTGATGAAACAATGTTATCAGTGATGTCATGAGATCTTAGTGCTACATTAGTTACCATACATTCATTAGGTGGTGTAACATTATCAATGATGACATTTGATGGTGATGTTATGCTATCATCAATACAAAGAGATGTTATGTCATGAGGTTTATCATTCACCTCTGGTAAATTCCCAATTATTATATCACAAACTGGGTTTGTTAATGCAGCGCACTTTACTTTCCCAGTGAGGAAAGGTGTTTCAATATATGCCCATGCTAGTGGGTACTTTTCAATATTGCCTGAGAATGTTCTGCATGTTACGTGCCTGCCTGTATAGTCTGTAGGCATTATGAACGTTCTCTTCAGACCAATAAGTGAGCTTCCCGTGTCTCGAAGCACTGTAGCAGACTTGCCATTCACATATCCGTGATGGACGTTTATCCTGCCTTTAGAATCTACTACCAAATTAGCTTCTTCATTGGCAAAAGGAATGGAGTGGCCGCATGTTAAAATGCCATCTTCATAAAAGGTGTTACAAACAGTACATTTATTTGCGTTAAACATGTCAAAAGCCTGTGCTGAGTTCACAGGATGTTTCTCTGGTTGTTCTTCATCTGACGATGAACTGTCAAACAAGGCGGCATTTGCTTTGTTGGTCATTTGCCTACCTTTACAATCATGGCGATAATGTCCGTACGCCTTACAGAGGAAACATTTACGCAAATTTCTGAAGGATCTACGCTCCTTATCTTGTCTGTTTACCATGTTTTGTAGATAAGTATGATATGCGGGGTTCTTGTCGCACATCTCACCTTGATGGTGTGAAAGTTTACAATAATTACAGTGATTATACTTCTCAGATGTAGGTCTATGAGGTTTCTGCCTACTATAGGGTTTGTCATAGTTAGCCGCTGCTACAAAATTTATGTCAGTAGCTTCACTGGCAAAACAATGTTTGTTGGCTGTGTAATACGCCGAACCACGTCTCTCAATCTCATCTACACTAGTGCATTCATTCTCCTGCAAAAATTTTGAAAATGCTGATGGAATGGATGAAATGACTTTATCTCTAATGATCAGATCTTCTAATCTTTGATAATTTTTGTCAATTTTAGCTGCTGAAGTCCATTTGGATAAATATATCTCGGACTAAGCAGAGGTAATCAGAGAACGTTTGAGTCGGTTTTGGGCTCAACTTGCTGAATTGTTCTCTGTAACCTGCCTCATCTAACATACAATGTGCCATAATCTTTGCTTTCAGATAATGGTAATCTTTTCTGAGGTCTTTGGGGATGGTCTCAATGACTTTAAGAGGCTCCCCTGATAAACTCCTCATATAAACAATATTCCATTCAGACAGTGGAACCTGGTAATGTTCCATTAAAGTCTCAAAATTTTGGGTAAAGGCTGCGATGCAGTCACCCTAGGTATAATTACGTACAATACCTTGATATTTCTTGTACTGGTTTTCTTTCTCCAGTCTCTCAGATTTCTTGGACTCTTTGTTAATGGCAGTCTCAGTATCAAGTTGTTTCATCTTTAACTGTACCTCCAGTTCTTCTCTCTTACTCTGAGCTGCTATTTCTGCTTTCTTAAGTTCACTATCTATCTCAGCTTGCTTTGTCTTGGCAGCTCTTTCAGCTGCTCTTTCATCGCGTTCATTAGCTTTCTCCTATACTAGTAGGTATTCAGAGTATTTCTTCTCACTCCACTTTGTTAACTCATCACCTGTCAACTGTAATTTTAACCCCATATCGATGAAATCATTTAATGACGACATGATGGAAAATGCAAATGGAATACCAGCCACACAAATTGTTACAAGTGGTTAGTAAAATAAACAATTTACAATTATGTTCTATTGACAATACGTGCCTAAATTTGCATCCTAAAGTATATGAAAAGAAAAATATACTCAAGTGCCCTGGATGCGGTGAAGAACGGTTGGAAATCGGGATAGGAACTGTAGGGTCGCTACTTCGAAAACACAAATGACCTCTACGCGCAAGGGTTTCAGATGGTACGGAAAACCTGCTTTGTTTTTGGAGGAATTAAATTAGCGTCTATTTGATGTGGTGTGCCTGCTTGTCACTAAGTATTGATTAGGTTTGTATGGCGTTGAGTGTAATTGTATGTCGTAATTTTGTCAGTCAACAATTTTTTTTTTTCACAACACAAGTTACTTTCTTTCCCAGAACTTTCTGCTTTCCACAACTCAATTCACAAAGACAATTTACATATATCTCAATACGCTACAACATTGATGACACATCACTTACATCAAGATGACATTCAGTAAGGACATAGACATCAAGTTTACAAGATGGCGACAAGGTCACAATGGCGACAAGATCACAATGTCGACAAGGTCAAAACGGTGATAAGTTCAACAATCACAAATGTTTTACACGTTTACAAGATCAAACAATATGTATGCACTGTACGTTTACATTTAGTCTCCATGTTTAAACAATGTAGTAAGATATCTATCAAACTGAGCCTTCCACTATCACATTTACATGTACCATAAAGTTTGACAAAAATTCTAAGTTCACAAACTCTAGTTTTAAATGTTAATCACATAAACACGTTCATTTCAAAGCCGGACGAATGCCACCACGTCCACACATGTCAGGGTCTTAAACTTGGCTCGCTAACCTAACACATGTGAGACAGTACAAGTACAACGTGATTTGACTTAAGACTCAACGACACAACGTTCAATGGATTTATTTACAGATCATATACAGTACGATGATCACTACAAGATATACTTGATACTTCAGTACACTTACATACACAATACAGCTCACAGTCTATCTCTCAAGATGTCCAGACACTCGACTTTCAGGCACAGAAACCACACAACGCCTTTCTCTCATCATGCGTCCAGTCGAGTCGACGTCCCAGAGCTGTCTGCCTATAGCTCGCAACTTGCCTCCCCACCTGAGGTGGCTTCACGAGGCATGCGTGCGTCCTTGCCTGACCGCTGGCCGTCTCGTCAGCCAGCAACCTTGCAGGCAGGTAACTACTACTCGCCTGGCGGCGTAACGAAGTTACGGCATCCCTGCTGGGGACTAAGTCGCCTGGCGGGCGTAACGATGTCACTGCATCACTGCACTATTCTAGACTCTGACAACATCATAACATTAACGCAATACACGTAGCTTTGGCTGCTGCAGTTGCTAGCATGCTAGTTTGTTGGTCCAGTAGCTACTTAGCATGCTTGTTGACTGGTCCAGTGTTCAAATCCCCATACAGGAGGGACATTTTTGTAAACAATCAACCTGCTTCTCAGGTTGACTCAATCTAATATGGTTAAGGGGAGATCAACATGTCTGAATGGGTAATAATTCGCGTTCTTAAACATCTGGCGGGCTGATGCCGAAGTAAGGGGCTCAGCCCCTACACCGGACAGTTGGATACAAATGTTAACTTCTCGTCCTTGATTTGGGGACGTAAATTACAAGTGCCTCTGAAGCCGCAGTGGGTTCGCCTGGTAGCGAGGGACACTGGTAATAGGGAAAGCTAATCCGCATGCAAAATTCAGCCCAGTGCTACTACTACTACTACTACTACTACTACTACTACTACTACTACTACTACTACTACTACTACTACTACTACTACTACTACTACTACTACTACTACTACTACTACTACTACTACTACTACTACTACTGGAAATAGTGTGTATCGACTTTGCATGAGTTAAAAGCGAGCGAGCACCAACAAAAAATGGTTAAGGGGAAATGTTATGTGGAGGTAAGGTAGCCCACGTGATACTGGCCACATGACCTATAGCCCACGTGATGCTGGCCACATGACCTATCGAGCAATTTTATCTTTCCGTAATTCTGTTTTTCCGTGTGTTTTTATGTCTCTCTCTCTATTTCTGCAGCATTGTAGATTCCTGTGAAATGAAATTCTTATACGATTATATATCGCTGAGAAGAAACTTCGGTGCTGGTTGGGAGACAAGTCTCCATACTTATACGATTATCAGATACTATCTTCGATTTATCTAGGTTCGAGACACAGACATTCAGTCGAACATGAGTGTGCTCAGGAAGATAGAGATGGGGTGGGTACGAAAAGAGTGTCTCTGGAGCGGTCACGACTAGCAAAGATTAGTTTCATCTTCCTGCCAGGTAATGCGGGTGTACTAGGAAATTAGCAGGCTGACAGGCTTGCAGGTATGGCTACTGTGGGAGGCGGATGAACCATGGTGGATCAGGCAGACATTCTGAATGCTCTACTACGAGAAGTAAGTCGTTTACCAGAACCAAGCTGGGAATCTACAACCATGGTCAGGCTGCGAGAACAGCAAGTTAAAAGAGGTGTGGCCAAACAAGAACACTACGCAGGAAGCCAAAGAAGATTAATAAACCAACACAGAACTGGTGTCGTGAGCCGATACACGCTGCGGGATTTGCTAAGGAGAGGATGCGAGCACTTATGGACTGAATGGTTCGATGTGCAATGAGGATGATCTGTCGACCAACTAACTACTAACTCAATGTCATCAATACTGTCATTTACTGCCTATAGTACCTTGCGGTGTAGGACAAGGGGGGTCTTGAACCTGAGGAATTAAGGCCGCATGGCTAGTGCAGTCGCCGCGAAATGTGCAAGTTAGAGTTTTGTTTTCGCCCCCGACAGAGAAAATTTCACACCTTACCGAGGATGCGAACCCGGGTCTCGCGAATGAAAGCCCGACATTCTAGCCACTCGGCCAGCCGCCCTCCCACTTACTCACTAACTAATCTAAAAGAAAAACAATTAGATAAGCAAGGAGTAGGGGACGTAAACATCTAACATTTTTACAAGGGAGATTACTAGGAGTTAGAAAAGCAAATAGTATATATAGCTGTTATATCATTATATACAAAAAAGTCTCCTAATGTTTTTTTGTTTAAAAGAGAAAAAAATTAGCTAAGCAAGCAGTTTACAGATTTTTAAGAATACTATCAATATGCTTGTAAAAAGATTGTGAAATCTTTATTTACTTATACTTTATAATCAACTATTTTCGTTCAACATTTACTTATAATATCTAAAATTGTACTTTCAATGATTAACAATTTTATGACTTACTAATGATTACCCTCTGTGGGAAAACATTTTTTTACTGGCCTCCTAGGGCCACACAAAATGTAAAGAATATTAACACCAATCCCAAACTTTTATTCTCTCCCCCCCCCCCCCCCCCCCCCCGCGTTTCCATCCTGTTTAATGATATTGCGGTCAACACCAGCATCTTTCAGCTGTACGTTGATTCCTAGGCTAGATTACGCTCATCAGCACGCCACGGCTTTCTGAGCGACCGGCTCCATACTCTCGTAAGTCATGGGCGCGACTCGAACCCCTTCAAATTCTCTTGCGCTCACGTCAACCACGAGAGTATTCGGGGTTACGGAGAAAGCTGCTAACGCCTCAGCCAAACTTTCATAAAAAGAAGAAATAATTGAGAGGACTGAAGCATACACCGTAGAAATTGGGAATCGTTTTGGGGTCTTAATGTCTGTACAAGAAGAAATGACACCTAACGAACTGGCAGTACAAGCTAGAGATATCTTGATAACTGCAGCCAAAGATTTAATTCCGACCAAGAAAAAGCAACTTAAGCCATGGATTACATCAGACACGTTAGAATTAATAAAACAACTAAGGGAACTAAAACAGAAAGGAGGTGCATCGGATAACAGCAGGATGAAGTATAAATCTATATATAGTATAACTCGAGAAATAAGAAAGAACACAAGAAAGGACAAAAATCAATATACAGTAAATCTAAAATCTATTATGGCTAGTGATTGTAGTCGCAAAGTCGAATGGTCGTAAGTTGCATAGGTCGTAAGTCGATCAATACCTGTATACAAGATTGCTGTACCAGAATAGAGCAATATCATACGACTGGAAGAGATTACGAAATGTTCAAAGAAATGAAGTTATTGACAAGAAATGTTTAACCTCAATTGACTCTTATCTGTGACAAGATGGAAATACCTTAACAGAATCTAGACAAATTCTAGAAAGATGGCAGGAGTACTGCAGTGGAATGTATGATATGAGGGACAGTGAGGATATGAATGAGATATGTCAACGTCCTAAAGACCTAGGGAAATGAAGCTCGGGTTCAGACAGGCAACAAACTCCATTCTGATACTTTCTGATATAATTTATTCACAGTAATCTGGCGAAGAATGGGTTTCGCAGCCAGTTACAATATTTACAATATCACTGGAGTTCATAACAAAGCAATCATACACATAGCCATCACAGCAAAACTCTATCAACTATCTTATAATCAACAATCCTTAAATACACTTGGTTTCTATCTATCAAGTCCCCCTTAAGCTAACCCCTCCTTCGTCCTCGCTGTCCAGTCGCCGTCTGCCCTTCGACGTGTGTCGGGCGGATACAGGGTGTAACTCTCTTCGAGCTTCTCGTAGAAATGGTCCTGGCACGCTGTAGGCGGGATCCACACGGAGCTGTAGGCAAACTGACCCATCATTCTCGAAGGCTTGAGATTGTTCGAGCGTTCGAGTGGTTCCGTTTACTTCCCTTATATTGGTGTTATATCCCTTCTATAAATCCCTTCTAACTTTCTGTCCATACCTACTCCATGTGAGACCTTGACAGATACATGAGCCAACGACAGCAGAGACAGAACCTTAACCCTCATTAGGTGAAATTGCATGGGCAATAAAGAACCTGAAGAATGGTAAATCACCAGGATGTGATGAGATACCAGCTGAGCTAATTAAAGCGGGAGGAGAAGAAAGCATACAAATCTATCACGCATTATGTCAAAAGATATGGAAATATGGTATATGGCCAAAAGAATGGAAGAGAACTATCTTCATTCCAATACCAAGAAAGGGCAACTTGAAATTATGCACCAATTATAGAAATGCTGCCCTGATCAGTCATGCAAGTAAAATTCTACTAAAAATCATAATGGGAAGACTTCGTAAGAAAATGGAAGAAGAAATTAATTTAGTTCAAGCTGGATTTAGACAAGGAAGAGGAACAAGAGATCACATTCTCAATATGCGTTTAATAATAGAGAAGTGCAGAGAATTTAATGTAAACCTATTCTCATGTTTTGTGAATTATTCAAAGGCATTTGACAGTGTACAACATCAGAAACTTTGGGAAATCGTGAGGAATATGGGCTTTCCATCACATGTAATACAACTCAAAAGAATGCTCTATCTAGACCAACAAGCAACGGTTAGCATAGATGGCGAGATATCAGATTGGTTTGACATCAAGCAAGGAGTCCGTCAGGGATGCGTGCTGTCCCCCTATTTGTTTAACTTGTACGCCGAAAATATAATGAGAAATGTAAGAGATGATATAAACAGGGAGCTATATGATGCCCTAATTATCGGTGGTCATGACATACCAGAGATTCGGTATGCTGATGATACAGTATTGCTATCCACAACACAGACTGGTATAGAAAACCCAATGCCAATAGCCTTAACCCAATTGAATAGTGAAAATCACAACTTATATCTTAACATAGCAAAAACAAAGATAATGCATACAGATAAAACCAATATGGAGAAAGAAATATATATTAATGAGGAAACATTGGAGGTGGTGGAAAATGTTGAATATCTTGGGTCATTGATTAGGAACAATTGTGACACAATGAAAGAAATTAAACAACAACTATCAATTGCTCTTCAAAGACTAAAACAACGGAATAAATTATGGAATGGGACAAACAGAACTGTAAAAATTAGATTTTTAAGAGCATGCATCTTTCCTATTGCAACATACGCCTGTGAGACATGGACACTTACTAAACAAGCTGAACATGCCTTTGAATATAAATGTTATAGACGAGTTCTAAGAATATCTTGGGTAAAGAAAAGAACAAACGCATCCATACTTCAAGAGCTGAATATTGAAGAAGGTTGGCTATTAAAGACTATAAAACAAAGAAAATTGAAATATTTTGGTCACTTGAAACGTCATGAAAGTTTGGAAAGAACAATAATGGAGGGGTATATGCCTGGGAAGAGAGGAAGAGGAAGGTCAAAGAGAAGATGGGTGCAGAATGTGACGGATAATCTCCAGATGGGTGTATCGGACGTGGGACATCTTGCTTTTGATCGAGAGGTTTTCCGGAAGATTGTTATGGGAGCGCGGTTCTGCAAAGGTCATGCTATTGAATGAACTGAATATTAACATGTTAGGTAAATGTGAGACCAGACGGCATTATAACTTCCGAGGAATGTAGCATAAACCATTCTGGTCGAGAGAAAACAAAAGAGCCATCCATCATGTGCCATGCCGATAAGCGTGGGCGGTCATGTTTTGCCATCTCACTTGATCACGAGAGTCGTGGATCAGCTCCATATTCCTGTCTCAACCATGCCACGTGGCAAAGCCATCCAGGTATTTACTTCTCGGTCTTCCCCTTGGTCTTTTCCCTTCGATCTTGCCAGTTGTCATCGAGTTCTCCAATTCATGTTTTCTCATAACATGCCAAAAAATTGTGACTGTTTACGTCTAATGACTCTAATCAGTTTACTATCTTCATTTGTTTCTTGAAGGACTTGTTCATTGGTTTTTTCTGTCTGTCCATGGTATTCTTTGTATGTTTCTCAGAAACCACATTTTCACAGCCATCAGATGTTTTTCAGCTTGACTGCTCATTGTCCACGCTTCACATCCATACAAAAGTACATGTTCTATGTAGCACTGCAACACTATTTTTCTCGTTTCAATTGATATCTTTTATAGAAATTACTAAATACCAGCCATGGTACACAACCTGTGGTGCTATTGACAGTTGCAAAATCAATACTAGAGGCGCTCCTGTCTGGGAAATTGCCAGTTCTAAGGACACTACTTTCTGAACTTAGCAGTTAGCATAAGGTCACCATACAGTGGATACCATCCCACTGTGGAATACCCGGAAACGACAGAGCTGATCTATTGGCTAAGGAAGGAGCAAAAGAGGAACAGTCTGATATGCCCATTACATACCACCAAAAGTAAAGAATGATAAGATTAGTCAGAAGGCCACCAAAACCTACTCAAGACGACTACCACGTTATGGACAGACCAGAACAGGTCATTATTCTGCTACTCAGAACAGAACACAATAGATTACGCAACCACATGTATACAGAATTCAAGATTGGTGACTCAGCCATGTGCACATGTGGTTTGGCGTCGCAGACAGCAGAGCACATACTCCAGGACTGCAGACTGCACAGACTACAACATCAGTTATCAGTTATCAGTTATCAGTTGGGGTATCTTCGTTGCACTCCGGACATGTCCATAGGTGCTCAGATCCTCCCCCCAGCATATGCATCAGCGTCCGGTGGCTAATAGTGCCAGTTCTGTGTTGGTTGACGAGGCGCTTTGTTTTCCCGATGTACTTCTCGCGTCTGGCTGTGCCGATTCTTACTCCCAGGTCTTTCATCCTGGAAAGCGATGTGGAATCACTGGCGTCAAAATCCTCTGTTCTCGCCATATCTTTAAGGGCGTTAATGACATCGGCACGATCCATGGGCTGGCCATCTACAGGGGGTGCAGAGCCAGCCAATTTATCAGCTCGTTCATTTCCCTCGACTCCCGCATGTCCCGGGACGAAGATGAAGGTGACTTTGCGGACAACAGACTTCCGCAGCGACTCAGTCCACTGTCTACGTACAGATCCAGCTTCGACCTTCTGAATCATGCTCATTGAATCACTTAGTACACACACGTTGGTATAATGCTGTGATTCCAGCCATATGAAAGCCTGTGTAACTGCCATCACCTCCATCGTCATGCTGCTCGTGGTCATAGAGTGGGCACCACTGGATTCTTGAACGGTTCGGCCCGCTGAACGGGCTGTAAATGCCCACGCACTTCTCTGCTGCTTTACAACAGATCCATCTGTATAGATGAGCACTTCGGGGCTATCTGAGTGATCATAGATGAGCGCGTTAACCTCTGCATTGACAGCGGCAGGGTTCTGCTCTCTGCACCGTCTGTCGAGTGTGATAATGCAGGAGAAGGTACACTTAAAAGCTGGAGGCGCCGGCACCCATTCCTTGCCGGGGTTGATACTGGTAAGACTGCAGACCTGTCCGACGACATCTTCCGCCCGACCCATCCATGATTTGCCCCTCTTTAGCCTGTCACCCTTTTCTCTGAATACAGCGTCATGCAGAGGGTGCTGCTCATCTGCACTTATTTTTAAGTATGCACGAGCTCTCCAGATCTTGATCCTGTGTTCCATTGTCGGGAAGTCAAGGAGGTATCTCATTGCTACACAGCTGGTGTCTCTCGTGCAGCCCAAAATGATGCGCATGGCTTCGTTTTGTACCTTTTCAAGTCTTCCAATCTGTGTAGGGCTGACAGTGAGGATGGCCAGGGCATACTCGATGCGTGAAAGCACAAGTCCTTGGAACAGAAGTAATAGCAGTCTTTGCTCGATATTGGCAGTCGCCATGACTCTCATTGCTGCCAAACCTTTTCGAGCCTTCGTTATGACATAGTCGACATGATCTTTGAAGGACAGGCTACGATCAAGCCTCACGCCAAGATATGTCATTGACTGGGTTCTACTCAGAATGCTCCCATCCATTCTAACTGCCGGCAGGTCTGTTTTCACAATATGGTTGTTTAGTGAGAACCATGTAACCGTTGCCTTTGCAGGGTTGACAAGGGCATCGGCATCAGCACACCATGAGGAAATTCGATCTAGTTCGCCCTGCATATAGTTGGCAACCGCCTGTCTATCTCGACCCTGTCGATACACGAGGATGTCGTCAACGAATGATAGAGTCCTACCCCTCCCATCCAACTGTTGTTCAGTGATCGGCACCGTATACACGTTGAATAGTACTGGTGACAGTGGTGAACCCTGTGGCAATCCTGGACATATCGTTATCGGCTCAGAAGACCAACTCCCGCATCTTAGCACCACCTTCCTTTGGAGTAGAACTGCAGCTATCCATCGTACAAGGTGAGGGTGCACTTTCAGTCTGAGGAGGGTTTGCATCAAGTGCTCGAAAGATACTCTGTTATATGCGTCCTCTAAGTCTATGGCGGCCGCACATGTCTCTTCTCTGACCTGAAATCCTTCGTAAACATCTTGAGCAAAGACCGCCACATTCAGCCATGACTCTTTGTTGCGTCTGTATCCTCCAAGTGTGGGCGGGAAGCAGCCGAGCTGTTCCAAGTCCCAAGCAAGTCTGTGTGCTACAATTTTCTCCAGTAGCTTGCCAACAGTATTCTGCATCGTAATGATTCTGTAGCCGCTTATCTTGGAATGGTCTTTGATCGGTTTTGGCAGCGGCAGCAAGTAGCTGTGTAGCCATTCTTCTTTGACCTGACCCCTCTGGATACTGGTGTTGAATTCTCTGGCCAGTTCTTCCATGTCATCATCTGATATCACCATTAGGTCACCATATCGGATGCCGTCTGGGCCTGGGGCGGTGTTAGGTGATTTCTTGAGCATTGCACGCAATATGTCAACTGTGATTGTCCATTCTTCGTCTGTCCCGACCCCCTCGCACAACTGAGAGAGTGTTGTTGTGGTCCTATGTCTGGCGGGCTCGTCTTTCTGGTCAGTCTGTTCTATGTAGCGTGCAAGAAGGGCCTTACCTTTATCCGCATCCGACTTTTTCCATGCGAGGTCTGTGCCTTGAAAGTCTGGTATACCCCTACGTTGTGCAGCACCGTTCATGCTCTTGTGGAGGCGCCAGAATGTCGTAAGAGATTGCTCGGAGCACACCTTCCTGCAGAACTCGTCCCATTTGTCGGCCTTGGCCTGTTTGGCGCAGGATTTGAATAAAGTCGTCGTCCTAACGACCTCAGTCTTCAGGTTCGCCAACTCAACCTGTGGCATGTTAGCCTTTCTGGCCTTTTGCCAGTCTTTGACAGCCTGCCTCTTTCCCAGCCACACCTTCTCGACCTCTCCATTCCACCATGGTGGCTGCAGCCATCTTTCTTGTCTCCTACGGGAGGAAGTTAGTTTCCTTCTTCTGATCTTGCTTATGGCGTCTTGACCAGTGGTGTCGTACGGGAAGGCATTGGTCTTGTTTCTTTGACTCATGGCCCCGTCTTTCTTGATCAGGATGACACAAGGGTAGTGGTCACTATCGTGGTATCCCAGTGTGCCCCACCGGCACCTTGGTGCGATGGTGGGCGACACCAGAGCCAAGTCAATGATGCTGTCAGAGTCGCCTGGTCGAGTGGCCATTCTAGTGACCTTCCCATCATTCAGACAGATTAGGGCAGCAGATGCCAGGGCGTCCTCCAAATCTTCTCCCTGTCTATTGGTGATGCAGTTCCCCCATTGACTGCCTCTGGCATTGAAGTCCCCGCAGTAGATGATATGCCTTTCATCCATATCGAACAAACTCTGCCATTGTCGCACGTCGACCTTCCCATTTCGCGCATAGACGTTAACGATTACAAGCTGCACTGGTGTCATTATTCTTAATGCCTGCACTTGCAGGGCATCGCTGTTCCAGGCGGACATATCGATCTCAGACACTAGTATGTTGTCGCGGACCAGAATGGCCTGTCCGAGGTGCCGCCTGTTAAGGAAACCCTGAAATCCCGCAACTTTGACTGTTCCGTCGGTGAGCTGTGTTTCTTGCAAGACTACAATATCGTTTCCGTAGAGTAGTTTTTCAAGAATGGGTCGGCGTTGACTAAATGATGCACAGTTCCAGTACAGTACTCGAACATTTCCGATACCCAATCTGTCACATTTTAAGCGCCTTCTGCGCGCGCCCGCCCTCTTACCACGTTGTGTCCTAGCTGGTCGTCTGGCCGTCATGTTAGGCTTAACTATCGCCACCGGGCGCCGATGATACGCCGAAAGAACACCGGACGCGCGTGCACGAACTCCGTTGCACGGTCCGAACTCCATTTCACCACGAAAAAAGCACTTAATCCATACACATTTCAGCACCAGTTATGTGTTGGTTTATAAATCTTCTTTGGCTTCCTGCGTAGTGTTCTTGTTTGGCCACACCTCTTTTAACTTATTGTTCTCGCGGTCTGACCATGGTTGTAGTTTCACAGTCATCACTTTTTTCTCGCAAAAGTCTTACTTCTCATAGAGCATTCAGAATGTCAGCCTGGTCCATGGCGCGTCCGCCCTCCACAGTAGCCTCAAAACACATTTCAGACTACAACATATCCAAGCGAACCTTCTGGCCTAGAGAGACAACAGTGGAAGATACACTCTATGGACCGCTGAGTGAACTAAAAAAGACTGTTAGATTCATACAAGAGACAACATTGCAGTTACATAATATTTCAAGCGAACGAAAGAAGAAGAAGAATATCTTTTTATTGGTCAATACGTGTTTCATCTTGCAATAGGCTACCTTCGCAATGGCAATTCTTGTTCTAATCTCTTCAAGGCATCTCCCATGAGACGTTATGATTGTTCCGAGATAACTGTACCGATTCACTTGCTTAAGAATATGCCCATTTACTCGTATATCACATTGTGGAATTTCTTTCTTCCCAGTGGCGACCATAATCTGTGTCTTCTTACTATTCAACTCTAACCCTAGTTGCTCACCGTGTGCAACAACCGCATCTACTAAATGTCGCAGTTCTTATTCATTAGTTAGTTAGTTAGTCGACAGATCATCCTCATTGCACATCGAACCATTCAGTACATAAGTGCTCGGATCCCCTCCTGAGCAAATCCCGCAGCGTGTAGCGGCTCACGACACCAGTTATGTGTTGGTTTATAAATCTTCTTTGGCTTCCTGCGTAGTGTTCTTGTTTGGCCACACCTCTTTTAACTTATTGTTCTCGCGGTCTGACCATGGTTGTAGTTTCACAGTCATCACTTTTTTCTCGCAAAAGTCTTACTTCTCATAGAGCATTCAGAATGTCAGCCTGGTCCATGGCGCGTCCGCCCTCCACAGTAGCCTCACCTGCGAGCTTGTCAGCCCGCTCATTTCCTTGTACTCCCGCATGCCCTGGCACGAAGATGAAACTAATCTTTGCCAGCCGAGACCGCCCCAGAGACAGCAACCACTCTCTTCGGATCCACCCCATCTTTATCCCCTTGAGCATGCTCATTGAGTTGCTAAGGAAAAAAAAGTCGCTTAAAAGTCGACAGGGTCGACTTCATTGCACCGGGTTTTATCCCATATGGCTCGGTCTCTTTCCGCAGCACGGAAAGCGTCACACAAAGCACGAACTTCGTAGCTCTAGCAACGACCCACAGGAGTCTCCGAAAAATTTAACTCGTGAACCGAAGGACGTGACCCGGAATCGAACCCACAACCTTTGGAGCCCGAGTTAAACGGCTTGACCACTTCGCAACGAAGACTCCCTGAGTTGCTAAGGAAACAAGCCCTAGTAAATGTCTGTGTCTCGAGCCATGTTATTACTTTACTTACTGCCATGACTTCCATGGTCAGGCTACTTGTGGTCTCAACAAAAGCACCAGAGTCCTCCTTCACAATTCTCCCTCCGGCCTGAGCCGTAAAGGCCCATGAGCTTCTCACATGTCGGACGACCGACCCATCTGTGTAAATGACAGCATCACAGTCTAACGAATTCTCGAAAATCAACGCTTGTGCTTCCGCCTCCACAGCAGCCGGATTTTCTTGTCTGCATTTTCTCTCTAGTTGGATGCAAACAGAAAAAGACGTATATAAATATATTGGCACTTGTATCCACTCTTCGCCAGGTTCTAAGTCCTCAAGTGAACATACCTGTTGAAGAATGTCTTCGACTTGACCCATCCACGACCTTCGTTTAACCTGCTGCCCTTCACCTTCCTAATTTCACTATGCAGTGGATGTTGTGTGTTTGTGTTAACTCTGAGTTAGGTACGTGCTCTGCAAATTTGTAGTCTGTCTTCAATGGTTGGAAAATCAAGAAGGTAGAGCATCGCCCTGCATGCTGTATCTCATGTACATCCAAGAATAATGCGCATAGCTTTGTTCTGTATCCTTTCCCTTTTTTCTATCTGCTTACGGCTGAGAGTCAGAATCGCCATCATATACTCAAAAACAGACATGACCGGCCTTCGTATAGAAGTCATAAATGGCGCTGCACACAGTTTTCTGCCGCCATCACTCGCATCGCAGCCAAACCCCGCTTGGCCTTTGTTATCACCTGGTCTATGTGCTCATTATAAGCAAGGCTTCGATCAAAACGTATCCCCAGGTTATTCATTGCCTGCGTTCTGTCCACAGTTCTTGTTCATTGTCTGCAATCAAGACTGTATCATCTGCATATCTAATGTTATTGATGTATCTTCCCCGAATGTACATCTATATTTCTGAAAATATTTTCACTGTACAGGGAAACAGATCTGGAGACATTACACATCCCTGTCTCACACCTCTTTTAATAGGCTGATATTGACCTACGTCATTATCAATTCTGATGGCAGCTTGTTGTTTCCAATTTATATTTTTTACAAGTCTAAGTAAGGTCTTTCCCATCAATTTGTAGCTCTTCAAGCATCCCTATCATGTCGACATGTCTCCCTTTATCAATAAAGCAAAGAAACAGATCTTTGTTTACTTCTATAGAACGTTCAATTACTGTTCTCAGTATATACACAGCATTTACTATACCCTTGCCTTCTACAAACCCACATTGTTCTCCGATTTCGGGTTGTATTTTCTTCCTAACTCTTTGCATGATAATTCTCAGCAAAATCTTCGTGATGTGGCTCATTATACTAATTGTTCGATGTTGATCACATTCCAAGGCTCCTGATTTCTTCGGGATTGCAATAAATATAGAATTACATAATGCAGGAGGTACATCTTCAGTATCATATATTGCGTTCAGCAGTCTGGTGACTTGGTCTATTCCATTTTCACTAAGGCATTGATCATTTCTATTGTGATGCTATCTGTACCCGTGGTCTTGCCAGTTTTCACATGAATATTCTGAACTTCGATTTTCAAAATTGATGGTCCTTCATTATTATTCCGATGATCATATTGTTCTTCTCTTGTATCATCATAAAGGTCTTTCACATAATCTGACCACGCATGCAAATGCGAAAGATTCTCAATACCAATGAATTTCTTCTCCTCACGTTTTCATGCCCAAGTCTTCTTCAATGCTATAACAAATTAGACATGGCCGAGGACCGTGTAAAAATGTGAAATGACTGTCATCCTCGGGGATATCAACGTCAAAGTGGCAAGGAGACGGTGAGTGGTGTGACTGGTGGCTATGGCCTATAGGCGATGTGGAGTCGACCATGTGAAGGAACGGCACATCAGGGATTCGTAGTGAATTAAAGCCGACTCTAGCTAAGGTGTCACGGATGCAGTTCGTAATTCCGCATACCGTGTTCGAAACACAGCTATGGGCGATTTGGATGCAGACAGCATTGCATTGGTTTTATAAAATGATATGTGTGCCGGTTGCTCAGAAAGCAATGACAAACCACTGAACGCAAACTTGCCAAGAAATCACAAACAGCAATAATAATCCTGGAGTTGACTGTGACGTCCTGTAAAAGATATGCGACTAACTTATTTTAGTGGATTGTATATCTGGATAATTTTAAATACCTAGGGGTATTTATAACATTAGACGGATGGTGTACAATAAAGATTAAGAACAGTATAGGGTAAGCAAATGCTGCATTTCAGAAAATGGAATGTATCTTATGCAATAATTAACTATTATTGAAGTACTATATAGAACCTGTTTTGCTGTATGGCAGCGAATCTTGGAATGTAAATGAACAAATTAAGAAGAACTTGGAAGCAACAGAGATGTGGTTCCTATGACGAATGTTGCAAATTCCTTGGACTGCCAGAGAAACTAACGACGATTGCCTGAAAGAGGCTAATGAAACTAGAACATTGTATACAACAATAAGAAAGAGACAAACAGCTGTTTTTGGTCATGTGATGAGAAGAGAGACATTGAGAACATCTGACAACTGGAAAGATTGAGGGGAAGAGGGCAGAGGGCGACCAAGAGAACATATGTTGGATGACTTGAGGTGGTGGCATGAAGGAATATCAGCAGTAAAGTTGATTATGAACACCAAAGACTGAGATATGTTGAGAGACATGAACGCATACGCCAGCTGGCATGGCACTTGTTGATGATTATGATACAACTGCGGGAATGGGAAGGGGAGAAGGGAGTGTGATTGGAAGTTAAATGAAACTGTGTTGGACATTGAGGCTGTGAGGGGAGAGTGGACTCAACTGGAAGATGAGATGGTTTTCCAATGTATTACGATCACGTTCGTGAGATGCCCACAATTTGATCGCCGTTACCTGTATGGCGGCCACACCACAGTGGTCAGAACTGTTAAAGTGTGTGGATACCGGTTTCTGGGCACCACTGTTGACATCAGAGAGGTGTTGCTTAAATCTGTCAGCCAGACGTAGACCTATTAACCGGATATATCTCATGTCACAACATGTGCAGATGATCGCATAGATAACGTTGCGGCTTGTGCATGAGAAACCCTCAAGGATGTGGAAAGTGGTCTTATGAAATGCCAGACTCTTGAGTTTGAAGGACATGCGTGAAGATCTTCCAACGAGGTCAAAGACAAGCCACAATGCCAGGAAGAGACTTAGGAGGTTGGGGTAGACTGCTATGGGCCATCACATCCCTGAGGTTACGATCTCGCCTGTACGCCAACAGGTGCGGGGGGGGGGGGGCTTCTTAGAAGACGTCATGAGTGACAGGGTCTGCCTGAAGAATGGATAGGCGCCTCAGTAGGATATTCTTGGCAGCAATATTATGGGATGGTGACGGTAGGTTAGTGAAAGAGTAAGTCTGTTATTGCATGATTTCGGCCTGGAGGAGAGAGCATCGGCATGACTGATAGACTGGCAACGGTAAAGAGCTGTAGACAAAACTTTCTCAGGATAGCCACGAAGGTGGAATAAATCCAAAATTTCGTGGGCCTGTTGACGGAAGTCGTTATTATCGTGACAAAGTCAAAGCCATCGGAGACGTAACAGTTTGGAGAAAGGAATAGAACCCTTACAAGAGGGAGGATGGGAAGAAGTATACAGAAGGAATGCGTGCGAGTCAGTTGGTTTGTAATAAACTGTCGTGCAGAGACCAGCGGAACATAAAGAGACTGGTACACCTAAGAAAATGACAGCCGACGATGAAATAGTGGAGTTGGGTCTGATGCTGGAATGAAAGTTGGAGAAAAAGCAACGAAGTCCTGGAGATGAGACGGTGGCATACATTGTAAGGTGTAGATGCTGATCATTCCAATAGCTCGCTGGTTATAAACACATCATATTTTCCTCCTAGGTATACCGTCTTGCCAGACCCACACTTGATTCATGCACCATGCCACCTTAATTTCCCAAGACATTTCCGGGAGCCTATTTTAGGTTGGGTCAACCTGGTAGCCCAGGCGAGACAGCCATGGATATATCACAAGCTGAAAGAGATCAACTACAAAAACAGACGAGTTGAAGAAACAAGTTAAAGCACTGCTGACGCCGACTCCGACCAGCGACAACAAAGAACTACTGGCGGAAATAAAGGAGATCCAACAAAACATCAAGAAAGAAGTGGAACATATGGCCGAGATGAAGAAGGAGAACGAAGAAATGCTACGCACCATTAAAGCGGAGAATGGAACTATTAGTGTTGGAACTCTTCGCTGGTTGCTGAGGATGGGGACGGAGCGCTTATGAGAATGTCCCGAATGCTGTGATGTCGGTTCCTAGATCAATCAATCAATCAAAGCGGAAAGTAGAACTGCTGAAAGCTGAAATGGAAAGTTATCCGAAACAAACCAACAGAAGCTATGCAGGAGAACGCAGACAAGCCGCAAGATGAAAACCAAGGGACCGAGCTTGAATCGCAAGCGAAAACCAGTAGCCCAACCATGACACCCGAAACATTCAAAGGGAAGCCAATATCCCGCCAGACATCCGAAGAAAACCGAGATGAGCACCCTGACGACGGCATAGAGGACTCCCCGATACCGCTAATATTCACCGATGAAGAAATCGCAGAGATAAAGAGGATACATGAACTCAAGTGCAAGGAATACAGAAGGCGCATGGAAGAAAAAGAAAAGAAGTACAAGAAACTCAAGGGGAAACCAATGCCCTGCCGTACCGCTGACGAACCAGATTTATGGCAAGATGACGAACACCCATGGCAATACTATATAGATGACGGAAAGATCGTCCCATGGCTGACCACGGAGGAAGCAATCGAAAGACAGCAAGAACTCAAACGCAAAAGTGAAATAAAGGTGCAAGGAGGATTATCACAATGAAAAGCTTCTACAGACAATACACAGGAAAGGAGGCAAAAATACCAAATAAACAGTCCTTATAAGGACTGTAACCAGTCAAGCCAGGAGCCTACACCAACAAAGAAAATCACAACAGGAGACGGGCACAAAGGATAGCCGCCGACCAACCCACACAGGGTGACCAGATTGGTTTTTTTTTAAACGCCAAATCAGACAAATCTGGCTTTTTAAAAACAGGTTTGGCGCCAGAATATCAGTTCTGCGTTTTGACTTTTTTAAAACCAGATTTGGCGTCAGAAATCAGTTTGGCGTTTTGGCTTTTTTTTAAAAAAAAAACATTTGTAATGGCATGTGCCTCTATTTTTAATTTGTCAAGTTAATTTTTGTATTAAACCAGGAAAACTTTTAATCAGCGGTGGGAACTATTAGTAGTATGACTCTTCGCTGGCTGTTGAACGAGGGGACTGAGCACGTATGGGAATGTCCTGAGTGCAGTGATGTCGGTTCTTAACTCAACTCAACTCAACTTTGTGTTAAACACGTATGGTTTTCGTACTGTACTTGTACCTGGTACTGTTCTATGCGCACTCACGCATTGCGCAGTCACCTTACTGTTCAGTTCAATTGTCAAATTCATTATACCTTCATGGCATGTCGCAAGTATTTCTTATTATTGAGGCCATTATCATGCCAAAATGGAAACCATCTTATGATACTAATCGGAAATATAATGATCAATGGGGAAAAAACATTTGTGTGGCTCTCCGCTGATGGTTCTTAACAGGCATATCATATTGCAAATTGTGCCATTGTAATATTATATTGCTCCAAGACTTTCAAATCTCGCAAATAATGAAACAACAGAAAAACACAAGCGGAGACGCTATCTTCTTCACAAAAAGCACTTTCAGTGATGAAAATAAGCAAGAAAATTGATGATAAAGTCAAGTTAGGAGAGTTACAAATTACTGCTAGCATGGCCTGCCATAGTGCCATACACACCATCGATCACTTAGGTGATATAATGGTAGCCCATGGATGTGGCAACACTCTTGGTCAGGTAAAATTGCACCGAACGAAGTGCATATCACTAATAACAAATGTTATTTCACCGTCTTTAAGATCTGATCTAATTCTAGATCTGCAAAACAAGAAGTATACACTCATCATTGATGAGTCCACTGATGTCTCGACCCAAAAGTATTTGTGCATTTTAGTTAAGATACCTCAGCGATAAAAGAAATGAAATTACTACTAGTTTTCTTGGTTTGATTCCAGTTCAGGAGGCTACAGGAGAGAATATATTTAATTTGATTAACAATGAAATTGAAGAATGTAATCAAACATTAAAAAATTGCATTGGTTTTGTATCAGATGGTGCTTCCAGTATGGTTGGATGCAACAATTCAGTTTGGTCCAGAATGACAGATGTATCTCCTTCATGTGTTCAGTATAAGTGTGTTTGCCATTCATTATCATTGTGCATCAAATATGCAGTGTCAGAACTACCTTCAAACATTGGATTTTTTCTGACAGAAATACCAAATTGTTTTAGACATAGCAATCTAAGATGAGAAGCAAGGAATAGACTTCAGCTGTATCTCTTAGAAGGAATTATTAGAATTAGAGCAGAACTATTATCTGAGATAGCTGAGAAGAAACTTTGGTGCTGGTTGGGAGACAAGTCTCCATACTTATACGATTATCAGATAGCTGAGATGATACTTTGGTGCTGGTTGAGAGACAAGTCTCCATACTTATACAATTATCAGATAGCTGAGAAGAAACTTTGGTGCTGGTTGGGAGACTAAGTCTCCATACTTATACGATTATCTGAGATAGCTAAGAAGAAACTTTGGTGCTGGTTGGGAGACAAGTCTCCATACTTATACGATTATCAGATAGCTGAGATAATACTTTGGTGCTGGTTGGGAGAAATGTATCCAAACTTATACGATTATCAGATAGCTGAGGTGATACTTTGGTGTTGGTTGGGAGAAAAATCTCCATACTAACCTAGCCCCAATAGATATGTCCTTTTCAGGATTAAGACAACCTGGAGCATTGCAACCTTAGGAGTTCAGTCCAGTTTTCCAGAAGATTAATAACCAATAGAGTAACCAACAAACCGAGCAACCATTCTGCATTCTAGGCCTGAAGGTTTGCCGAGATACGAGGAAGCTTCAAATGAAAACCTTAAATGTTCTTGTAAAAAAATGTTGGTGAATATATTCTGAAAAAGTAAAGAACAAATTTATCATTTTTCGAAGTAGTCACCACTGTGTTCTATGCAAGTCCTCCAGCGCCGATAAAGTGCTTGGGGTCATGTAGAAATAAAAAGGATAACAGAAAGCTGCTCCTCTTTAGTGCATATAAAAAGTGGGGTGGCCATCTTTATACTGCTCTTATGACGTCACCGCGTTCCTCTGCACCATGATGTCACGTGCTTAACACTCTTGATATCCTTAACAATGATATTGACAGGTTACAAGACAATGGCATGGTTATTGTAATTTCTAGCACACTTTTAAGGTTTTCATATGAAGCCCCCTTGTATGTCGTACTTTGGGCAGTCTTGGAGTATGTGATCTGCTGTCTGCGGCACCAATCCACATGTGCACATGGCTGATTTGCCAATCTGAAATTTTTGCGTAATCTATTGTGTCCTGTTCTGAGGCACAGAATAATTTGTTCTGGACTGTCCATAACGTGATAATCGTCTTGAGCAGGTTTTAGTGACTTTCTAACTGATTTGATCATTCTTTTCTTGTGGTGGTGTAATGGGTAAATCAGGTTGTTCTTCTGTTGCTCCTCAGCTTATCGATCAGCTCTCTAGTTTATCCAGGTACTCCACAGTCTTTATGATATGGGACCAGTGTTTTCGGTCAACATACTTTATTGGGTTAGAGTCTGTCAACCCAGTAAAGTATGTTAGAGTCTGTTGACACAATAAAGTATGTTAGAGTCTGTTGACACAATAAAGTATGTTAGAGTCTGGTAACAATGAAACACCTAAAGCTCAAGTAGGAGGCGTTACCAACATAGATATAATCCCGACCAGCCTATTTGTGCTGGTCTGAATCTAGTCTTGAAAATCTTGTTAGTTTCTGAGCTTGGAGAGGGGAAGAACTCTGCAGCAAATTTCCCGTAGATATAGTAGTTGAGTATAGGGCACATGATCATTATCAATGTCATAATGATCTTGCCTTAAAAGTTTAGTATAAGCATGGTTGTTTTTTTTTTATTGCCATAGAGGACTTTTATCCTGTAAGAAGCTTTTGTAGAAGAGCTAGTCAATGTAAATTAAATTGGGGGTGGATTGGCTGAGAATCACGAAGTCCACCTCAGTCTTGCGCAGACTTGGTTTAAGATTCACTGTCAACAGTTCCGAGTATAAAAGTGTTGATCATTTATAGCAGGAGAGATTTTCACACACACACACACACACACACACACACACACACACACACACACACACACACACACACACACACACACACACACACACACACACACACACACACACACACACACACCACACACACACACACACACACACACACACCACACACACACACCACACACACACACACACACACACACACACACACAACACACACACACACACACACACACACACACACAGAGAGAGAGAGAGAGAGAAAGAGAGTATGTACATTTAAATGTTTGTTAGTGTGTTTGTGATTGGGTATATGCGCAAGCGAGGGAGTGTGTATTTGTGAGTTATTGAGTGGGTGTATAGCTGTGCGGATTTTGTGTGAATAATGTATGTATGTATGTATGAATATGTGTATGTAGGTATGTATGTATGTGCTTATACATGTGCGTAAGTGTGACTGTCTGCCTCATAACATGGTCATATGCATTATTTATGTTCCCTACGTTGATTTAACCATGTTTTTTTTCTTCTATGTGAATGTAACATGCACAATGGATCATTGATGTAGGAAAGATGAGTGGTTGGAAGGGCCGAGTGTAAGACAGACCTGCGAGCCCAATTTGTGACCCTTTAAAAATAAAGGTTGTTCGTTCGTTCATCATCATCATAATTGTGTGCCATGGCGATAAACATGGGCGGTCATATTTCGCAATCTCACTCCATCACCAGAGTCGTGGATCAGCTCTGTATTCTTGTCTCGAGCATACCACGTGGCCAAGCCATCTAGGTATTTATTTGATTCACTGCCTTCCCCTTGTTCTTTTCACCTCAGTCTCACCAGTTGTCACCAAGTTCTCCAATTCATTTCTTCTCATAACATGCCCAATAAATTGTGACTCTCTACGCCTGATTTCTCTAATCAGTTTACGGGTTTCATTTGTGTCTTGTAGAACTTGGTTATTGGTTTTTCTGTCAATTCATGGTGATCTCTGTATTTTCCTTCGTTCATAGCTGTCGTGTCCTCCTTTAAAGTGTCGTCCCTGGAGTGAAGAGAGTCAACACCCACATTATAATATTTTTTTCCCTTATCAATATCCTGGAGAATCCACCAGCTTCCGTCCAACACACTCCATCAGCCCGTGGACACCTTTTCCTGTCACTCTCTCACTGTCGTACTATGCCCCCTCTCATACTTTCCCAACGCAACATACTCAACAACTTTTGCTTCTAAAAATTAATACAGATTAATTTATTAAAAGAAAAGTGTAACGTATATGAGACGTGTATGTGAAGAAAATGTGTGACGTGTTCTATAAAGTGTGTAGAATCGGACTCTCAGACAACAACCCAGTCAGCTCATCCTAGCAAGGCTAGACCACAGCACGTTACGTCAGAACAGGTACATCTCACCCAGTGCCGAAACCATCTTGCCGGATACTGACTTACCTCTGTAGACCTCTGGTAATCCCATTTCATGATCATCCGAAATAGACACCGGTGGTAATAACAGTTAATCATGGACCGGTTGCACCCTACACAATGTCCGTTCCTATCGTTCCTAAAGAATGCACAAGTCCTTTATAGTGTGTGCACAGTTATTAATGTTAATTGTTAATGTACTTGATCCTAACTCGTGTCTATCTAGCCTCAAGTATCATGTCTTGTGTTCTATTACACGAGATTATATCACACTATGTAACTATTATAATTAATGTTCTCGGTTAGTTACTACTGTCTAATGCTGTGTGGTGCATCAACAATCATCACCCCTCTTTGGTGAATCATCTTCCTTCTAGCTTTAGTTACGTTCTGTACGAAACTTTATTGACAGTTCCACTGGTGTTCTTCCGAATGGGATTTGAACCTTTTCTAAAAACTTGTTGAGTTTCCTCGGATCTGGTAGGGAACCTAGGATAGAAACAACACATCTGGTGATAGTACTAGTCACTGATCCTACCGGCTGATTGTAAGCCTAGTGCCTTGCTTAATGATCTTTAGCTAACTAAACTTTGTCATAGAGCAGATTAGCTACCCACCTAGGGCCGAATCAGGCTATGACAAGGAAAGACCAATACAGAGTGCAAAACCCCAGCGGGCAATTTCCCCGTCTCCCAATTATCCATCATTACTCTATTCTTAACTAGCATAGCTTATCACCACTACACTACTCTATTCTTAACTAGCATAGCTTATCACCACTACACTACTCTATTCTTAACTAGCAGAGCTAATATCACTATTCTACTCTAACTAGTTTTCCACTAACAGTGCTAATCATCACACTTTAGTTTTAACAAGGCTACAGTCTATATTAATTAGAACTAATATAAGAATAGGTTATACCTTAAATGGCACTACTGCAGTCCTACCAATCATATCTACATCTGCCATGATAGGCACGTGTAAAATTAAGTCACTAATTAACACACGGTAGATATTATTTCCACTAAGCACTGCAGTGCCATTGCACTCCGACTAGAGCCACATTTTCAAGTCCCCCTAGGTGGCCCCAACTCGGGTTTATATGGCAAACTACCAAAGTTGGCCACGTGACGTTATCCTTTATGCCCACCCAGGTGGCACATTGGGCCAATAATCCCCTGTCAGGGATCCATCCCCCCCCCCTCCTTTGGCTCCATCAATGTTAGATTTGTCATCACTGGTTTTGACATCCAAAACAATCTAAAGAGTTACTGTAGAGTTCCAACAAAGGGTTTCGATACCAAGCTGCCAATCATGGTTTTCCAAACAACCTTACATTGTGCATGTGACGTTGTTGATGTCCGGCAGGTGTTCCACTGTTTCCCATAACAAGCCCTCAACTTTCTGTCATGTGGTGACAGTCAAAACCGCCATTCCGTCTGATGTCCGGAACTATAGATGACAGACGGAACTATTTTCTTCCGAGCTGAGTACTTCCGATTCCAATCTGACTTGTTTATAATCTGTCAAAGCGATGTATGATTCAGCTCATTCACTTCCCCTATACATCTGCCACTGTTAATTTTGCCCTGACATGTGATGGCCGACATCCGATTGCCACCATGATCCCACGGGTTCCATCTGTCAAAGCGATGCAGGGACCTGTCTCCATCACCACCGAATGTTCCAAATCCGTTAGAGATGTACACGTGCAGCTACAAATATTGTCCTGGGATTTAGACATCCGATTTGTTTATACTGTTAGTAAAATAGTTGTCGCTGGCAGATAGTCCGTTTTATCAGAAAGCCTCTATAAGAATCAGCTGGATAAACGCACGGTTTTATTTTGTGACAATAGCCACTATATATTCAGATACCAGAGGATGTTCAATGGTGATCGGTGAAAGCCGGCACAGGAAGGGCTTGATGGCAATGAAATATGGGACAAAGAAGCACAGATAGGCAGAGCACATCATAACATTAACACAATACACGTAGCTTTGTCTGTTGCTGTTGCTAGCATGCTAGTTTGTTGGTCCAGTAGCTACTTAGCATGCTTGTTGACTGGTCCAGTGTTCAAATCCCAATACAGGAGGGACATTTTTGTAAACAATCAACCTGCTTCTCAGGTTGACTCAGTCTAAATCTCTAATATGGTTATGGGGAGGTCATCATGGCTGAATGGATAATAATGCGCGTTCTCATACATCCGTTGTGCTGATGCCGAAGTAAGGGGCTCAACCCCTACACTGGACAGTTGGATTAAAATGTTAACTTCTCGTCCTTGATTTGGAGACGTAAATTACAAGTGCCTCTGAAGCCGCAGTGGGTTCGCCAGATAGGATGGGAAACTGGTAATAGTAATAGGGAAAGCTAATCCGCATGCAAAATTCAGCCCAGTGCTACTACTACTACTACTAGAAATAGTGTGTATCAACTTTGCTTGAGTTAAAAGCGAGCGAGCGCCAACAAAAAATGGTTAAGGGGAAATGTTATGTGGAGGTATGGTAGCCCACGTGATACTAGCCACATGACCTATCGAGCAATTTTATCTCTCTGTAATTCTGTATTTCCGTGTGTTTTTATGTCTCTCTCTATTTCTGTTGCATTGTGGATTCCAGTGAAATGAAATTCTTAAACGATTATATATCGCTGAGAAGAAACGTTGGTGCTGGTTGGGAGACAAGTCTCCATACTTATACGATTATCAGATACTATCTTCGATTTATCTAGGTTCGAGACACAGACATTCAGTCGAACATGAGTGTGCTCAGGAAGATAGAAATGGGGTGGGTACGAAGAGAGTGGTTGCTGTCTCTGGAGCTGTCACGACTAGCAAAGATTAGTTTCATCTTCGTGCCAGGTAATGCGGGTGTACTAGGAATTGAGCAGGCTGACAGCTTGCAGGTATGGCTACTGTGGGAGGCGGACGAACCATGGTGGATCAGGCAGACATTCTGAATGCTCTTCGAGAAGTAAGTCATTTACGAGAACCAAGCGATGACTGTGAATCTACAACCATGGTCAGACTGCGAGAACAGCAAGTTAAAAGAAGTGTGGCCAAACAAGAACACTACGCAGGAAGCCAAAGAAGACTGATAAACCAACACAGAACTGGTGTCGTTAGCCGCTACACGCTGCGGCATTTGCTAAGGAGGGGATGCGAGCACTTATGGACTGAATGGTTCGATGTGCAATGAGGATGATCTGTCGACCAACTAACTCACTGTCATCAAAACTGTCATTTACTGCCTATAGTACCTTGCGGTGTAGGACAAGGGGGAGGGGAGGGGGGGGAGTCTTGAACCTGAGGAATTACGGCCGCATGGCTAGTGCAATCGCCGCGAAATGTGCAGGTTTGAGTTTTCTTTTCGCCCCCGACAGAACAAACTTCACACCTTACCGAGGATTCGAACCCGGGTCTCGCGAATGAAAGCCCGATATTCTAGCCACTCGGCCAGCCGCCCCCCCACTTACTCACTAACTAATCTAAAAGAAAAACACCTAGACAAGCAATGATTAGGGGACGTAAACATCTAATATTTTTATAAGGGAGATTACTAGAAATTAGAAAAGAAAATAGTGTATCTAGCTATAATATCATTATATACAAATAAATCTCCTAATGTTTATTTTTTTTAAAACAAATTTATTAGATAAACAAGAAATGTTACAGAATTTTATTATATCTATCAAATTTCTTGTAAAAAGATTGTAAAATCTTTATTTACTTATACTTTATAATCAACATTTTTGGTTCAACATTTATTTTCAATTTCTAAAATTGTACATTCATTGTTTATATATCCAGAATAATTTAATCCATATAATTTTTGAGCCGGCCTTTTTTCATTGAAAGGCCGGGGGGCCAAATAACAGATATGTTACAGAGATACAAATACAAAACAACTACCATATTTGGTAGAAGTACCATTGTTAATACATATATAATTCCAAAAATACTATATCTGTGCACAGTCCTAGATCCCCCACGTCAAACTGTCACAAACATAAACAAAGAGATTAGACGCTTTGTGTTTGGCAGCACCATCTACAGTATCAAACATACTACACTCATGCAAGACAAAAAAGATGGAGGTATCGCCCTCCAAGACATAACAACCAAAATACAATCACTTAGGATCAAACACGTAGGCGAAATCCTACAACACCCAGAAAAACACCATTTAGCACACTATTACATTGGAATTAGGCTATCTTCTTTAAAACCTATTAGGAATACATCTTCACATTATTTTGGCACTCTCCCAACGTTCTACAAAACATGTATTTCAGCCATTAAAGGACATGAAAAATTACTAAACAAGAAAACACATACAATCTACAGGCATGTAGTTAAATTACAAGCAACTCCGGTACATCTCAGAATTAAAAGAGGACATAGATATTTCATAAAAGATTATACCGAAATTTTCTCAAATATTCACAACAAGCAGATTACTCCAAAAGCAAGGGAAATTACATATAGGCTTGTTTACAGCATGACCCCAACAACAGAGAGAACAGCAAAAATAACTAAACAAATACTACAGTGTCAGCTTTGTAGACGGAACGTCCAAGAATCAGAAGAGCACATCTATTACGAATGCAACACAATCATGCCAACAAGAAATCTCCTACAAAACATCCTAAACACTCATTTGAAACAAAGAACAGATGTTTACAAAGCAATCATGATAAATTCCATTCCTTACTCCACAAAAGACACCCACACAAAGCTACTTGTTCTATTGGCAGAGTACAGAAATCTTATATGGACATTAAGAAACAAAGCACTATACAATTACAGAACAATCAACAAAGAAATTGTCCAACAACTTTATCAACAAAAAGTCGCAAACATTCTAATCCTAGCCCCACAAGCGCAAATCTCGTAAAATATTTGGCTGAAGACAGCACATATTACAGAAGAAGCAAATAACTTGTTTTAAATAAAGGATACTACAACTGTAAATGTATTTATTGATGGTATTACTAATCTTACAATTATATTATTATTATTATTATTATTATTATTATTATTATTATTATTATTATTATTATTATTATTATTAATACTATTATTATTACTACTGCTACTATTATTATAAATTTTCCCATTATTATATTTGAATGTGCAACATGAAATATATTGTGGATGGGTGTCTGTGCCGTTGGCAGCAACATATGTATGCGTCTGTGTGTGGATGCAGGTGTGTGTGCGTGTGTGGTGCATGAATTTGCACGCGCATGTGTACGAGTGAGTGTGTGTGCGCGCACGCGCGCGTGCGTGTGTGCGTGTAGCAATCTTTAAACCAAGTCGGTATCTTAAGTATTAAAATGATGTTATACGGTAATGATATGTTTCAAAAGAAAAATATGCACCACCATGTATAAACAAATTCGATGAGCCCTTTAAGTACCCAGTAAGCTAAGTTGGCTTTTAGTGGCCAGGTTTTAAGTCCTTCCCATTGTATATAAAACCCAGACACTATCACAATTTTGGACCAATTATCTCCCTGGGGACAGACCATGGACCCTAATTGCTAGTAGTAAATCCCTGATTCTTGCCCCCCCCCCCCCCCAAACAAAAGACATCATGGACTAGAGCGTCACCCTGAAATTTGTTATCAGGCAACAACACCAACGGCCTTCGCCTCGGGACTTAGTGACCCAGAAATTACAAGGAAGGCACATTTTAATGGAAATGATAGTTTAAAGTTTATTGTCCAAGCGCGGGGCATTTAAATGTACTGTGGTCTCCAGAAAGCATGAGATTGTGTGTGCGTGTGTGTTTGCGTGTATGAGATATATATATATATATATATATATATATATATATATATATATATATATATATATATATATATATATATAGAGAGAGAGAGAGAGAGAGAGAGAGAGAGAGAGAGAGAGAGAGAAAGAGAGGAGAGGGAGAGATGGACAGGTGTTTCATGCATTCCGCTTGCGGAAGTGGAAGTGAAGCATACGCAAGGAATGTGTATCTACATGCACTATGCCACAAATGTCATATTAACATAACTGTATATATGTATGTATATGTTTTATTCACAATGTCACACTTAACACTAACAAACGGCAACGCTCTGTAATATACACAAACAAAAGAAACACACACTACAACTTGTAAATACACATTGCTTTGTATGAAATAAAAGTTGGAAGGAAAAAAATAATGAAAGGTCGGGGGGGGGGGGGGGGGACACAAAAACAAAAACATTTTTTACTGGCCTCCTAGGGCCACACAAAATTTAATGAAAATTAACACCAATCCCAAATTTTCATATGTTTTTTCCCCCCGCGTTTCCATTCTGTTTCATGATATAGCAGGCAGCACCAGCATCTTTCAGCTGTACGTTGATTCCTAGGCTAGATTGCGCTCATCAGCACGCCACGGCTTTCTTAGCGACCGGCTCCATACTCTCGTAAGTCATGGGCGCGACTCGAATCCCTTCAAATTCTCGTGCGCTCACGTCAACCACGAGAGTATTCGGGGTTACGGAGAAAGCTGCTAACCCCTCAACCAGGGAGGTGGGCCAAACTTTCATAAAAAGAAGAAATAATTGAGAGGACTGAAGCATCATCATCATTAAGTGCCATGCGGGCTGGCGTAGGCGTTCATGGCTCTCCATAGATCTCGGTCTTTGGTTTTCTGGATCAACTCTGTTGCTGATATTCCTCCATGCCACCGTCTCAATCCATCCAGCATCACTTCTCTTGGTCTACCTCTGCCTCTCTTCCCCTCGATCTTTCCAGTTGTTACGATGTTCTCCAATGCCTCTCTTCTCATCACATGACCGAGGAAAGCTGTTTGTCTCTGTCTTATTGTTGTATATAATGTTCTAGTTTCTTTAGCCTGTTTCAGGCAGTCGTCGTTAGTTACTCTGGCAGTCCAAGGAATTCGCAACATTCGTCTCAGGAACCACATCTCTGTTGCTTCTAATTTCTTCTTAATTTGTTCATTTACATTCCAAGATTCACTGTCATACAGCAAAACTGGTTCTACATAGCATTTCAGCACTCTCTTTCTTACATTCAGTGATAGTGACTTATTGCATAAGATACTCTTCATTTTCTGAAATGCGGCTTTTGCCTGCCCTATTCTGCTCCTAATCTCTGTTGTACATCTTCCATCTGATGTTATAAATGCCCCTAGGTATCTAAAATTATCAACTTGGTTAAGGATTTTCCCTTCTATTTCTATGTCACATTTTGGTGTCACCATTTTCTTTGATATTACCATTGTTACTGTTTTCTTGATATTCAAGGAGAGTCCTTTCCTTGCACTCTCTGTTACTACAACGTCTAATAATTGTTGTAGGTCTGTTGAATTATCCGCCACCAATACTGTGTCATCTGCATAGCGTATATTATTTATATTATAACCTCCAACTAGTATTCCTGGCATCTCTTTGATCTCTCTCATTATTACTTCGCTATACAGGGAGAAAAGATCTGGTGACAAGACACACCCTTGTCGTACTCCTAGCTTTATCTGTTCATAACTACCCTCTTTATTTCCCATTTTAATTGCTGCTACTTGCTTCCAGTAAATATTCTTTATTATTCTTAAATCTTTTCCATCAGTGTTGATATCTTCCAACATTTTAATCAGTTCATCATGTTTTACTTTATCAAATGCCTTAGTATAATCTATGAAGCACAAATATATGTCTCTCTGTTTCTCTATTGACCTTTCTATTAGTGTCCGTAATATATAAATTGCATTGTTTGTGCCCTTTCCTTCCACAAATCCATACTGTTCTTCACTAATTTAATTTTTTTTTTTTTTGGTTCTTCTCATTATGATTCTGAGTAGAAGCTTAGTGATATGGTTTATAAGGTAAATTGTACGAAAATCTTCACAATCAATTGCTCCTGGACTTTTTGGTATAGCTATAAATACAGATTTCAGCATATCACTGGGTAAATATCCACTGCTGTAAATATCATTCAACATTTTGGTTAATATATCTACTCCAAATTCTCCCAATACTTCTAATTCTTCTATTGTGTTTTCATCTGGCCCAGCTGTTTTTCCTTTCTTCATACGTTTCATAGCGTCAGCGACTTCTTCTTTCAGAATAGGTGGACCTTCTAAGTTACTATCTTCTGTTAATTCTTCCCTTTCTCCTTCATATAATTCTCTTATATACTCATTCCACCTCTTCATTATAGCATCTTCCTCTAATATTATCTTTCCTGTTTTTGATTTCAAACACCCTGTATTTATTCTTATTTTTCTTCCTGTAAGCTCACTGATTTGTCTGTGCATATTTTTTGTATCTTTAATGGAATTTAATTCAATATTTTTTGCATTGCTCGTTTAACCAACTTTCTTTAGCCTTCCCACATTTATCTTTTATTTCTTTATTTATCTTAGCGTATTCTTGTTTGTCATTTTTACTCTGTTTTCTTTTGTCCATCAGTTTTAAGATATCTTCATTCATCCATTTTTTCTTAGCTATTTTGCCTCTCTCCGGTAATACTTCTTTGCTAGTTTGATGAATGGAGTCCCTTAACATTTCCCATTGTTCATCTATACTCTGTATTTTAGTTATTGCATTGCACCTATTTTTCACAGTCACTCTGTATTGTTCTTGCATTTCTTTATCTATTTTCAGAACCTCTTTATTAAGTCTCATGTTCTTAACCATTTTTTCCCCTCTCTTTAATCTTACTTTTATTTGTCCATATAGTGGTACATGATCACTATTACAGTCAGCACCAGGCATTGTCTTTACATTAATTAAAGCATTTCTAAATCTTTTATTAATTACATTACATTGGCACCTTTCCGTCTTGACAGACGATAGTTTGGTACATTGTGCTTCAAAAAGGCTTAATAACTACGATCCATGGCGGTGGCGAGTGTGGCTGGTAAGGCCAATTCTTGCTGCAAATGTTTGCCCACAGTAGGTGCATGTGAAAACATGGTCACTTCCACCATTTTGCACCATCTTACGTCTCTCATGCTCTGTGTGTGCTTTATCTGCAATCATTTTCTCTTTTGTATTTATTCCATTTCTGATAGTGCCCTCCATGCAACACGTTCAGCGGCGACGTGCTCCCAATGTGCATTATCAATGCCTGTATCAATCATGTCCCGCTTACACACATCTTTGTATCGCAGTAGAGGCCGACCCTGAGATCTCCTACCCGTCTGTAATTCACCAAAAAAGATGTCCTTTGGTATTCTACCATCATCCATCCTCCTAACATGTCCTATCCATATAAGTCTACGAAGACTGAGCATGGAATACACCGTCACACAACCTGGTCTTTCCAATACTTCAGTATTTGTGATTTTGTCTTGCCACTTAATACCAAGTATTCTTCGCAGACATCGCATATGAAAGCTGTTTAAACGTTTCTCTTGGCGTGAGTAAGTTGTCCAGGTTTCACTGCCATAAAGAAGAGTACTAAGGACACAGGCTTGGTAGACGAGGACTTTTGTTTTGGCAGTAAGCTTCCTATTCTCCCAGACTCTTTTTGCTAACATGTTCATTGTTGTTGCTGCCTTGCCAATCCTGATGCTGATTTCCTGATCGAGGGATAATTTGTTATTTACCTCTGATCCTAGATATGTAAAATGGTCTACTATCTCCAGTTCGGCGTCGTCAATAAAGATTGATGGTACACCATGTGCACCTTGTGACATAATCTGTGTCTTCTTTTTGTTAATTGTTAAACCAAATTCAGAACAAGCATTGGAGAATGCAGATAGTAGATGTTGTAATTCTTCCTCAGAGTGGGTCGTAATCGCAGCATCATCCACAAAAAGCAACTCTCTGATTAGTACCCTGCTAATTTTGGTCTTGGCCTTCAATCTCTGAGCATTATAGAGGCCACCATCTGAGCGTGAGTGAATGTATATACCATCATCCTGATCACGAAAGGCATATTTCAGCAGAAGTGAAAAGTATATCCCAAAGAGGGTGGGAGCTAGTACACAACCTTGCTTAACTCCAGCACCGTATACAAATACACCCGAGATTTCCGTAGTCATTTACAGATCCGTACGTGAGGTGAGTATGCAGTTTTTTTTCTCTATAAACAGTTTTTCTATTAAACATTTTCTTCGACTAACATTCTTTTCAATTAACATTTTTTCAACTCTCATTTTCTCTTCATTGCTTCCATTTTTCCATGCATTTGTTCCTCTCGTCCTGTCATCACCTTCTAATGTAGTCATAGGAGATCTCCTTGACTGTATGTTGTGTTTGTGAATGTGTTTGTTTGCTGATGAAGGCTAACCGCCGCAACGTTCTGTATGTGTCGTAACTCTGTTATGTAAAGCTGCACTACTTTGTGTCATTTTATATTGTTTAAACTTTCACAGCTTTACCGCAGTTCCACCAAATTTTAGGAAATGAGCAGGCTGACAGGCTTGCGGGTATGGCTACTGTGGGAGGCGGACGAACCATGGTGGATCAGGCAGACATTCTGAATGCTCTACTACGAGAAGTAAGTCGTTTACCAGAACCAAGCTGGGAATCTACAACCATGGTCAGGCTGCGAGAACAGCAAGTTAAAAGAGGTGTGGCCAAACAAGAACACTACGCAGGAAGCCAAAGAAGATTAATAAACCAACACAGAACTGGTGTTGTGAGCCGATACACGCTGCGGGATTTGCTAAGGAGAGGATGAAAGCACTTATGGACTGAATGGTTCGATGTGCAATGAGGATGATCTGTCGACCAACTAACTCACTGTCATCAAAACTGTCATTTACTGCCTGTAGCCTATAGTACCTTGCGGTGTAGGACAATGGGGGTCTTGAACCTGAGGAATTAAGGCCGCATGGCTAGTGCAGTCGCCGCGAAATGTGCAGGTTAAGAGTTTTCTTTTCGCCTCCGACAGAACAAACATTCTAGCCACTCGGCCAGCCGCGGCCCCACTTTCTCACTAACTAATCTAAAAGAAAAACATCTAAATAAGCAATGAGTAGCGGACGTAAACATCTCATATTTCTACAAGGGAGATTACTAAAATTTAGAAAAGAAAATAGTATATCTAGCTATAATATCATTATATAACTAATAAATCTCCCAATGTTTATTTGTTTAAAATGAAAGCAATTAGTTACGTAAGAAATGTTATAGACTTTTAACAACGCTATCAATATGCTTGTAAAATTATTGTAAAATCTTTATTTACTTACATTTTATAATCAATGTTTTTCGTTCAACATTTAATTTTAATTTACTAAAATTGAACAAGAGAGACGATACAATCCGACCCCTATGCTTGACAAAAAACCGTTGAACCAAGAAAACAAGCCCAGACGATAACAGGCGTATGTTAAAGTCTGTTGACACAATAAAGTATATTAGAGTCTGTTGACACAATAAACTATGTTAGAGTCTGTCGACACAATAAAGTATGTTAGAGTCTGTCGACACAATAAAGTATGTTAGAGTCTGTTGACACAATAAAGTATGTTAGAGTCTGTCGACACAATAAAGTATGTTAGAGTCTGTTGACACAATAAAGTATGTTAGAGTCTGTTGACACAATAAAGTATGTTAGAGTCTGTTGACACAATAAAGTATGTTAGAGTCTGTTGACACCATAAAGTATGTTAAAGTCTGTTGACACAATAAAGTATATTAGAGTCTGTTGACACAATAAAGTATGTTAGAGTCTGTTGACACAATAAAGTATGTTAAAGTCTGTTGACACAATAAAGTATGTTAGAGTCTGTTGACACAATAAAGTATGTTAGAGTCTGTTGACACAATAAAGTATGTTAGAGTCTGTTGACACAATAAAGTATGTTAAAGTCTGTTGACACAATAAAGTATATTAGAGTCTGTTGACACAATAAAGTATGTTAGAGTCTGTTGACACAATAAAGTATGTTAAAGTCTGTTGACACAATAAAGTATGTTAGAGTCTGTTGACACAATAAAGTATGTTAGAGTCTGTTGACACAATAAAGTATGTTAGAGTCTGTTGACACAATAAAGTATGTTAGAGTCTGGTAACAATGAAACACCTGAAGCTCATACAGGAGGCGTTACCAACATAGATATAATCCCGACCAGCCTATTTGTGCTGGTCTGAATCTAGTCTTGAAAATCTTGTTAGTTTCTGAGCTTGGAGAGGGGAAGAACTCTGCAGCAAATTTCCCGTAGATATAGTAGTTGAGTATAGGGCACATGATCATTATCAATGTCATAATGATCTTGCCTTAAAAGTTTAGTATAAGCATGATTTTTTTGTTTTATTGCCAGAGAGGACTTTTATCCTGTAAGAAGCTTTTGTAGAAGAGCTAGTCAATGTAAATTAAATTGGGGGTGGATTGGCTGAGAATCACGAAGTCCACCTCAGTCTTGCGCAGACTTGGTTTAAGATTCACTGTCAACAGTTCCGAGTATAAAAGTGTTGATCATTTATAGCAGGAGAGATTTTCACACACACACACACACACACACACACACACACACACACACACACACACACACACACACACACACACACACACACACACACACACAGAGAGAGAGAGAGAGAGAGAGAGAGAGAGAGAGAGAGAGAGAGAGTATGTACATTTAAATGTTTGTTAGTGTGTTTGTGATTGGGTATATGCGCAAGCGAGGGAGTGTGTATTTGTGAGTTATTGAGTGGGTGTATAGCTGTGCGGATTTTGTGTGAATAATGTATGTATGTATGTATGAATATGTGTATGTGTAGTGAAAAACTGAAGAGTTAACGATTCCCAGATGGACGACTGTATACACCGACTAACCAGGTAGGAGAAGGGTTAACCAACAAAGGAGTGACCAGGCGCATGTGTTTCTAGGTCAAGACCCAGAAGGAGGCTAACCGCGCAGGTAAAACTGTCGCGTGGAAAAATTGGTTTGCGACAAAAGCAGAGAGTATTATTGGATAGCATATTGCAGTCTGAACGTATGAATAACGGAAAAGTTTCAGATCTGTAATTTTCCACTAACAATGATCATGCAGTCTGGATGTGAGGTGTCCAGCAATGTCAAGGACTATGCGGCATAAATGACCGATATAAAGAGGGTCAATTCTTTGTGTGAAGTTTAGTGTGTGTTCCAAACTGACCTGAAGGAGATATGTTCTTGAGTGGGAATAGAAATACACGTCCCTAATGATGGAAAGAGGGGATAATAGTGTGTTATTCGCTAAGTGTTATTTCGATTCCAGGAACATAGATGCCTAAATAAGGTATAAAGATATTAGATATAGTTTAGGATATGAATATAGATGTGCGTGAAGTGCATTTAACATTACTTTCTATTAGTAGGAATAGTATAGACGATTAGGTGAATCTTCTATCCTATGTCAGAGTGGGTTTTTTCGGAAGCCTTTTCATTTCGGCTGGAGGAAAAGACACTCACATAGGAGAGAAGAGGAAGCAGACACAGATCTCATTATTAAATGTATATCACACAGGTTTCCATACCAGTGCGGGACTTATCAACTAAGAGATTACACAGATGGCCTGTGGTCAAGATCACCCAGTGTTGATAATCCACAAGAAAGCACTTTAAAGTAATAAAGCACGACACTTGTGCATAAGAAAGGAAGGAAAAGAAGTGGCATCTTAATAAGTCAGGAGGACAGAGAATGGAAAATAGAGATCATACAAACTAAAGAAAAAAGACTCAAATTACTCAGTATCAAAGAGTTGCAAGGTGCATACAAAGTGCCTATATCAATTAAGTGTAGAACTTTTACAGGACAAAAATAGAGAACACTAGAAACTCGATGTGTTTTTCCAGGATGGAATTAAGAACGCTATAAGATAATAAAGACCATACAGTTTACGCTGACAGCATATGGTGATCGGATTAAATACATTCATACAGTGGTGAACATTTTTTCATTACAAAAAACGGATATATCTACCGACTCAAGCAGACGGAGCTGTCAGGGTGAGACCGTTCTGTTATATCTATGTCATGTCCTGTACTCTAGCTGAGAGAAGAGACGAGAGAAACCACGGAGACTATCTATCAACATCTTATCTGGCAGCCACACTAGAAGAACATACCAACTACATAGACAATATCCATACATACACCAGACATAGTTTTTTTATAATAAATCTTTTATCTTATCGTTGAAAGGAACTGTTGTCGGAGTATGTGTTGAGGGAATAATAGAGAGAGTGAAAGAAATAGATATATGGAAGGGAAGACAGAAGAGAGGAGTGTAGACCAAAGTCAGTCAATAATCCCAACAGATAATAAGTTTAAAGATGTGCTTGTTGAGTCCAGTCTCCTCTCTGGAATTTAACAGGACAGTATGTAGGTATGTATGTATGTGCTTATACATGTGCGTAAGTGTGACTGTCTGCCTCATAACATGGTCATATGCATTATTTATGTTCCCTACGTTGATTTAACCATGTTTTTTTTTCTTCTATGTGAATGTAACATGCACAATGGATCATTGATGTAGGAAAGATGAGTGGTTGGAAGGGCCGAGTGTAAGACAGACCTGCGAGCCCAATTTGTGACCCTTTAAAAATAAAGTTTGTTCGTTCGTTCATCATCATCATAATTGTGTGCCATTGCGATAAACATGGGCGGTCATGTTTCGCAATCTCACTCCATCACCAGAGTCGTGGATCAGCTCTGTATTCTTGTCTCGAGCATACCACGTGGCCAAGCCATCTAGGTATTTATTTGATTCACTGCCTTCCCCTTGTTCTTTTCACCTCAGTCTCACCAGTTGTCACCAAGTTCTCCAATTCATTTCTTCTCATAACATGCCCAATAAATTGTGACTCTCTACGCCTGGTTTCTCTAATCAGTTTACGGGTTTCATTTGTGTCTTGTAGAACTTGGTTATTGGTTTTTCTGTCAATTCATGGTGATCTCTGTATTTTCCTTCGTTCATAGCCACTATATATTCAGATACCAGAGGATGTTCAATGGTGATCGGTGAAAGCCGGCACAGGAAGGACTTGATGGCAATGAAATGTCGGACAAAGAAGCACAGATATGCAGAGCACAGCATGACATTAACACAATACACGTAGCTTTGTCTGCTGCAGTTGCTAGCATGCTAGTTTGTTGGTTCAGTAGCTACTTAGCATGCTTGTTGACTGGTCCAGTGTTCAAATCCCAATACAGGAGGGACATTTTTGTAAACAATCAACCTGCTTCTCAGGTTGACTCAGTCTAAATCTCTAATATGGTTATGGGGAGGTCATCATGGCTGAATGGATAATAATGCGCGTTCTCAAACATCCGTTGTGCTGATGCCGAAGTAAGGGGCTCAACCCCTACACTGGACAGTTGGATTAAAATGTTAACTTCTCGTCCTTGATTTGGAGACGTAAATTACAAGTGCCTCTGAAGCCGCAATGGGTTCGCCTGATGGCGAGGGACACTGGTAATAGGGAAAGCTAATCCGCATGCAAAATTCAGCCCAGTGCTACTACTACTACTACTACAGGAAATAACGTGTATCAACTTTGCTTGAGTTAAAAGCGAGCGAGCACCAACAAAACATGGGAAATGTTATGTGGCGGTAAGGTAGCCCACGTGATACTGGCCACATGATCTATAGCCCACGTGATACTGGCCACATGACCTATCGAGCAATTTTATCTTTCCGTAATTCTGTTTTTCCGTGCGTGTTTATGTCTCTCTCTATTTCTGTTGCATTGTGGATTCCTGTGAAATGAAATTCTTATACGATTATATATCGCTGAGAAGAAACTTTGGTGCTGGTTGGGAGACAAGTCTCCATACTTATACGATTATCAGATACTATCATCTTTGATTTATCTAGGTTCGAGTCACAGACATTCAGTCGAACATGAGTGTGCAGGTGCTCAGGAAGTTAGAGATGGGGTGGGTCCGAAGAGAGTGGTTGCTGTCTCTGGAGCGGTCACGACTAGCGAAGATTAGTTTCATCTTCGTGCCAGGTAATGCGGGTGTACTAGGAAATGAGCAGGCTGACAGTCTTGCAGGTATGGCTACTGGGGGAGGCGGACGAACCATGGTCGATCATGGTGGAACCTGCTTCTCAGGTTGACTCAGTCTAATATGGTTAAGGGGAGGTCATCATGGCTGAATGGATAATAACGCGCGTTCTTAAACATCCGTTGTGCTGATGCCGAAGTAAGGGGCTCATCCCCTACACCGGACAGCTGGATAAAAATGTTAACTTCTCGTCCTTGATGTGGGGACGTAAATTACAAGTGCCTCTGAAGCCGCAGTGGGTTCGCCAGATAGCGAGGGACACTGGTAATAGGGAAAGCTAATCCGCATGCAAAATTCAGCCCAGTGCTACTACTACTGCTACTAGAAATAATGTGTATCGACTTTGCATGAGTTAAAAGCGAGCGAGCGCCAACAAAAAATGGTTAAGGGGAAATGTTATGTGGAGGTATGGTAGCCCACGTGATACTAGCCACATGACCTATCGAGCAATTTTATCTCTCTGTAATTCTGTTTTTCCGTGTGTTTTTATGTCTCTCTCAGTAGTATATAGGTACATTATCACGCGAATTTGTGGTGGTGGTGGAAATCGATATTCCACCACAAAGGGTGATAACTCTTTTTTCCCCAAAAAGTAGGCGGTCAGAGGTACGTGGTCTAGTGACTCATCAGAGGTGAAGTGACTCATCAGAGGTGACGTGGTCTCGTGACTCATCGGAGGTGACGTGGTCTAGTGACTCATCAGAGGTGACGTGGTCAGAGTGGGCGTGGTCAAGTAATTGTAGGTACGACATAAAAAATACGACATTAAACATTTAAAATAAAAAAACAAACGACTCAAGTAAGGTACATAATAATTTTATTAAATCATATATACACAAACAATACATATTAAATAAGTAATGGCATAGTCGAGATATTATCACTGTCAACCTTTCTTTTTATATAGAGATATGACAGTGAATTACGATGTTGTGTGTATGTATATACAGAAGAGTCTTGTGTTTTGAAGCCTATATTGGTTCCCCCACTCGGTGTTTGGGTGTTTAATACTTCCAAAAACGTGTCTTTGTTTAGATGCGTATTGTGGTTTTTGGTCAGACCTTTGGTACTGATTTTATCATAATCACCGACACAAATATACGTCTTACTACACAATGAGACCATCCCCTCCCCTTCGTACTCTAGTTTGAAAAGCCCGGGGGTTCTCTTTTCATAGGCTTTGATAGTCTGGCAAGCCTTACAGGTATCAGTACTAGGGGTAATTCTATGAACAGGGCAGGTTTCAGACGGGAACCACTGATTATAGTCTCTGTCATATTCTTCTCGTAGGTGTGGTCTAACTACTTCAGAGAGTGAGTCGGCGCTAAGGGCCAAATATAGAGAGTCAGTGTCCATTTAAGTGAGTTGGTAGTCTTCTTTAGCGATAAATTTGTCTAGAAAGTCATAATAGAAAACTAGCATGCGCAACTTGGCATACTGGTAGACAAAGAACCCAATCTGTAGAGGTAGATCCCAGACAGTTTTCTTTTTTAGGGTTTCTACTTCGAAGAGATCATCTGTAACAGCAGTCATGCTTTTGAACCTGGGGTTATTGATTAGTTTGGTAGTGTCTTTTCCCTGGCAGTAGGAGACATCAGTATGTTTGGCCTTATTGGTAAGTGCTTTCCCGTAAGCGGCGTTACCTAACAACTTCATTGTGTCGGCTGTAATAGACTCGGCCGGATTTTTGTCCCCTTGGCGACGGGCATTAGAGACTGCTTCCCCAAATTGTTTAAAACAACTAACTGGTCGATATTCTATTGTCTGGTAGATGTGGGTAACGACCAACCCATGCGCTAGATACCACTTTAAAAGAGGGGTGGCTAATAAAACTTTCTTCCCGAAATAACTACCGATCAATGTCCGTCGTGGGGTACTCAGTAGTTTATTTTTTATGGCGTATTCTTAAATAAACTCCCCAATATCGGCTCTCGACACCTCCGTGTTCTTGAAAATAGGGGGCATTTCGGCAAATGACTCTTTTAAATCAGTCGGGGTCTCTATATCGCATTCAACCAACCCGAAAAATGTGTCACTTTTTACAGCGTCGATGATCTGGTTTCCACTCAACGATCCCCAAGGAAGTTCTGATGGTGGAAATGTTTCCCGCAAGAAACACTTGATGGTTGTGTTTGACCTCTTTAATCTCTGCCACTCACATTCCCAAATAACCTTAACGGTCACCCCAACAGTTTTTTCTAGATACGCGTGGATGTCACACGTGTTCTGGTATAGTTCGACTAACGGTTTTTTATTGACGGGATTAATTGTTTTCCCAGCAGTTAGACGGCAAGATGGGTGCCCGTGGAACAAACACCCATGGAATTGGTAAGCTGTTGTATTCTTTTTATCCCACCCATCTACGCGAATATGTCGGTCGCCGAGCTGCATCTCGTGACTATTGAATTGGGTTTTTAAATCTATGTTGTTGTTGTGTGACACCCAGGTTAACCACTCTCGACTCTGACGTGTGTATTTGTGTAATCTGTGTGCTCTAAACCCATCCTCGCGGCTTCGATATATGGGGAAGTCTGATGGCATCTCTTTCATAAGAGACCAAAGGTATAAGGCATTCGTATCAAACCCTTTAATGCTTTTTACCAGCTTATTACCCCTGATACGGGTCTCATTGACTTGGTGGTAACGATGGAAAATGATACTCGGTCCACCCACCACGTTATCTCGTAACAACTTGTGCACCTTCTCCTCCTTCTTCGAAAACAAAACAAAAGAAACATCTCTATTCATAGTGTTGAATAGGTACTGTAAAGTAATGCCGGGGACGGAGATGGCCTGTTTGCACATGTCTATATTTAAACCGGCGTAAAAGGCTACTTGTTTTTCCAGGGCTTTTAGAAAGGGAGACACGTCTTTGATGTTGTACCAAATTAAAAAGTCCCGCAAGGTAGTCATTTTATTGTCGGTCCACGCTTTCTGACAAACGGCGTATTCTGCTTCGGAAATGTTACGGTTTTTAAGCTTTGAGAAAAAGGCGGCATGCGGTGGTAGGGCTGTCTCATTTAACTTACTGAGGTCGGTCAGATACTCATATGCAAAATATCCCTTTGTCTCTTCTATCCCAAACGAGGCCAAATATTGAGAGTAACTTACTCCCGGGACCAGAAAGTTGGAGACGTCGAGGAATTTCAGTCTTTCTGTCGCTATGCACATAAAATTATTATTTCTCTTGACTATAAACTTGAACGGGTTAGCCTCCCGATCAAGGAAATACCGCACCAAATAAGGTTTCAGAAGGTTAATGTCATACTTACCACTATTCAACCCAAACAGAGGGACCTGGAACAAATACAAGTCGAGCCTCTCACTTAAATTTGGATGGTCACCTAATTTAGCAAAGACTGACTCGAACTTTTTGAGTAAAAGTTCATACGATTTAGCAGCTATGTCATGGAGATAGTCCAACATTTCATTTACGAGGACCTGTGGATCACCGGTGGTGATGAAACATTTAGGGGTGTCGAACCCAGGGACATTAGAGGCGACCGCACACGAGAGGGGGACGTGTCTGGCCATGAAGGTCGTCGACTTTGAGTCAGCCGGTAAATTTTCATTAGAGAAAAAAGATTCCATATCGTAGCACGCTCTAAAAGGGAAAATAAAATTTTCTTCTACGTCAAACCCGTGGTCACGGAGCAATTCCAAGATCGATTCGGTCGGTCGATAAACCCCACCTTTATACGTTTCGATAGTGGCTACGCCTTTGCACCTAAGTTCGTGACGTGTCAGTCGACAATATATCTTAAATAGCTTACCGCATTTCCCACAAGAAAAACACCGAGAGGCCTTGGCCACATCAACAATATACATGAAATGGTTTTCGTATAGGAGGATATTCAGTATATCTGGATGTGTACTAGTACTTCTAATTTTCGGAACCAGATGTTCCTCCTCTGTAAAGGCAAACACATTGATTTGTGTTTTAAAACATTCTTCCAGGGCGGGTAAATCAACTAAACTAACACCAGAAAAAGGGGTGTGGGCGTCCAACTCTTTATAATGCAGCCATTTGGTGAACAGTCTTCGTGTGTTTTTTCTAACATCCCTAACAGATCTTCCCCCTGATTTAAACACAGATATACAGCGAAATATACACAAATTGTCTGTGTACGGCTTACCGCGTGAGTCGGTTTGAAGCGTATTAATAAATTTGTTTTGTGTAATATGGTTTGGAATATTAGTAATACAACAACCAACAGGGAATTCTACTAGTTTATACACATAAAAAGTTATACTGGGAATTGTTTCTACGTAGTATTTCGTATCTGGTCGGGTTAATGTCGCTGAATTGACCAAATCTACAGCATTCACATTGGTCACAAAGGCCTCAAAATCAGATCTATGGTTCACTAAAAATGGTTTATCGAACAAGGAAGAGTTATGGGAACTCGCATGGTAGAGCCGTAGGGTTTGTGTCTCTCGATGTCTTAGTATTGTGTGCAGACTGGCGATTATTTTGAAGCGGGAGTTTTGAACATTAAAAAGTCGGAATAAACGAGAACTCCAATCTGTCGGCATGTCAGTATCTGGTCGATTAAAAAATGTCCATTCACACAGATACCGACCGTGTCGTATGTGTGATCTAATCGTATTCCAGTGCTCATTATACACAGCTCGAACATCCGGGGGTAATTTTTGTAATGACAAATATTCAGTAGTTGTGTTAACACCAGAGGTTCCCGCCGATTCGTTGGCAAGCGTGACACGTGATGATAGTTGAATATTATTAGTAGGCGACACGTTATCGGCCGACAGGGCACCTGTTGATCCGTCACTCGGCGTGGTACTAGGTGATAGTTGCTCTTCTGTTGGCAACACGCTTGTTGTTGATACTGCTGCGTCACTCGGTAAGGCACCAGATGATTGTTGGTTATTATTAGTAGGCGACACGTGATCGGCCGGCATGGCACCTGGTGTTACTAACTGTTCGTCTGTGGTCGGCGACACGTGATCGGCTGTGCCACCCGACAAAGTATCTGATGTTCCGTCACTCACTGTGGTAGTAGTGGTCAAGTGGTCGGCTGTGCCACCCGACAGGGCACCTGGTGTTAGTAACTGTTCATCTGTGGTTGGCGACACGTGATCGGCTGTGCCACTCGACAGGGCACCTGGTGTTAGTAACTGTTCATCTGTGGTCGGCGACACGTGATCGGCCGTGCCACTCGACAGGGCACCTGGTGTTAGTAACTGTTCATCTGTGGTCGGCGACACATGATCGGCCGTGCCACTCGACAGGGCACCTGGTGTTAGTAACTGTTAATCTGTGGTCGGCGACACGTGATCGGCCGTGCCACTCGACAGGGCACCTGGTGATTCGTCACTCATTGTGGTAGTACCTGTTGATAACTGAGTATTGTTACTAGGCGACACGTGATCGACCGTGCCACTCGACAAGGTATCTGTTAATGACGATGATGATGCGCCACTCACCGTGTTAATAGATATTGATGCTGCGTCACTCGGCAACCCGCTTGTTGTTGATACTGCTGCGTCACTCACTGTGGTACTAGATGATTGTTGCTTATTGTTAGTAGGCGACACGTTATCGGCCGACACGGCACTTGGTGTTAGTAACTGTTCATCTGTGGTCGGCGAAACATGATCGCCTGCGCCACTCGGCGTGGTACGTGATGATGCGTTAAAAATAGAAGTTGTTCGTTCTGCGTCACTCAGTAAGGCACTAGATGATTGTTGCTTATTGTTGGTCGGCGACACGTGATCGGCCGACAAGGTACGTGTTGTTAGTAACTGTTCATCGGTGGTCGGCGAAACATGACCGCCCGACAAGCCATCGGATGTTGATAACGCCTGCCCGCTACGGCTGGCGGCAGAACGGGCGGATGCTGATTGTGTTGATGTGGTAGTTGGCGGTATTTGAGTGTCTGTAACAGACAACACTCTGTCATTTGATGTTTGTTGTGTGGTTGACTTCTGACGTTTACCAGTAGATTGTTCTTCTGTATTCGGTTCTCGTCGCCGCTTGCGACTTGTGGATTGTTGATTATTACCAGCACTAGATGATGGTTGAGTGGTCGACACACCACTAGCTAGTAGTTCATGTTCGGTCTTTACGTGTCTCCGTAAGGCGTCTTTTCGGATATACATACAATCGCAAAAATCGCAAGTAAACTGTTGTGTAGAATGAGTAGTTGTACGATGTCGTAATAAAGCATCAGGTCGTGTGAAGGTTTTATTACACAGAGTACACGTATGCTTCTGTGTAGCTGACATTCTCTGATAAAATGGCCGAACTATTTGTTTCTGTTATCCAGCCGGATGAAGTTTGTAAGATGACGCAATTATTAGATGTGTTGATTCATAAACACGGGACGTTGTTTGATTCTGTTGTAGCCAATATGCCAAGTGATCAAGCATATCATATCTTTGAGAATATCGCAGACGAAATATTTTCTGATGCCCGCGTCAACTGTGGTCGGATAATAATTTTAATGTCTTTGAGCAGATATATGAAGCAAAAACTCGTTGATTCGTTGTACAATAGTGACGTTGATATCGAGAAAATTGTTACCAGTTTCGCGCAGAAGACAAGCAGGTTTCTGTATCAGAAGACACAACTGTTAAAATCCGAGGAATTAGAAAATATGTTGAAATTATTTTCCTCTGAATAAAAAACATCCTTCCTCGTTAACTACCAGAACTCAAATGACTTCACATGCGTTTCATGAATAACTTGTCGTGAGTGGATGTCGTATATTTGAAACGAGCAAGTTGTCATTTGAATCAGCCAATCAGACGTCGGGAAAATAAGTAACCACTGTCACATCGCTTGACCGACACTGCCACTGTCACACGGGGGCGGGCGAACTGTCAAAAGGCGGGTTGTGGCTGGCACATCTCACTCGAGTATAGATTCGTAATCACTCATAAAGAACCACGACTTTTCATCGACTATACATTATCTACTACAATGTTTCTCATTGTCTGCCACCATAATTACGCACCTAGGTACTTTGTGTCAAATCGTAATTGCATCTCTTTCGTACGTTTTTTCTATCTCCGGGAGGAAAGATAATTGGGTTTGATGGCAGTGCACCTAAACAGAGACAGTTCTGTAAGTATTCTGTCCTTACTTCAAACAGTTTTTGCTGCCAGCGTAATTACCCGGTAAGATGTTAATTTCTCTGACACGGAAATTATAAAAATGTCTCTCGAAACATAATTTCCTAGAATCATAATTATTGTGTACCCGCTGCATCGTCTTTTCATGTCTTCAGATTAGTGTCAATTTGTGTGAGTCATATATCTTTGTTTAACAGAAAATATCACTGCCTGTTTGCGTCAGACAAAAACATTGCTACAAACCCACAAAACATTGCTACAAACCCGCAAAATACATTATACGGAAAGACCTTATTTAATATAAAAACATTGCTACAAACCCGCAAAATACATTATACGGAAAGACATTATTTAATAAAACAACACACATTTACAAAGACATTACTACAAAAAGACGAGCGTTTTTTAAAAAGAACCGCCTGGTTTTACCAAACGTCAACATTACAATTGTCAACAAACACGACTGCATGCAAATATTAGATTCTCATACATGCACAGATGTCAGTTGTTTCTCACAACAGAAGATACCCGCCATTCACAACGGCCAACAATGCAACCCAGTGTAGCGTTCATTTTCTAAACAACTTTTTCTAAAGCAATGCCAACACCCTGTTTCCATCGATTGAAATTATATTACACCGAAGAATGAATCACGACGTATTGACTTGTCTGTGTGTTGGTACTTTTTTTGCCTGGCGAGTGGGAAAAATTTAACAGAAGAATATTTGTAATTAATTCCCCAGACACGAGAAATATAGTGTCACAGAATTTACATCAAAGCCGCGTAGGTTAACATAATTGTGTTCTTTGTATATACCGGTCTCTCTGGGTGTGGGGTTACACCACTTTCTCTCTGTAATCCCGTTTATCACGCAGAGTCTCGTAGCGGAAGTGAGAGCTGAGGCGGTTCGACCCCCGCTCGTGATTTGCGGGATACTGAGCCGGCCGCTCAGAAAGTAATGGCAAACTACTGAGCGTAATCTTCCCAAGCGATCAACATACAGCTGAAAGATGCTGGTGTTGACAGCTAAGTTCTGTCAAGGATATGGTAAAAAGACGTTTTAGCGGCGATAAGCGGCCGCTGTGTGTATATGGCATAGGCATCTGTCAGCGTGTGCCGTGCCGATAAGCGATCATTATCTACCAGAACCGTAGGGGGAGTAATTCTTTAAACATCGGCGTAGGTAATCACTATCAGGTGGCGCCCTGGCTAAACATTATCATCAAGAGTTGTCGGGTCACTAATCGTTGAAATATATAGACGGACGTGCGAGTCATATCCGGTCATTTAGTGGCCATGGATCCTCGCTGGAAACACCCTTTTACTTGTTTAATTGCTGGACCGACAGCGAGTGGTAAACCGTCTTTGTGCAGCGCTTCCTGACCCATCTACCAGTCATGGTAGACCCGATTCCAGAGGAGGTTATATGGTGCTATGGGGAATGGCAATCCATATACGAGAATATGAAAGGAGTGCAGTTTAATGAAGGGCTGCCTGATATGGACAAATGGACCGGGGATAGACGTCGGCTAGTAGTCATAGATGACCTAATGGCCGAGACAGATGATAGGGTAACTAAACTATTTACTAAAGGCAGTCATCATCGCAACCTCAGCGTCATGTATATTGTACAGAACCTTTTTGGTAAGAATAAAGAACAAAGAACCATCAGTCTGAATTCACATTACCTAGTAGTATTTAAGAACCCTCGAGACGGTACACAAGTTAATAATTTGGGAAAACAAATTTTTCCAGGGCGGGTGTCATATGTCCAAGAGAGTTTTAAGGACGCTACATCGGCTCCACACGGGTATTTGTTATTCGACCTTCGCCAGGAAACACCGGATCAACTCCGTCTACGAAGTCATATATTTCCCGACCAAAGACAAGTCGTCTACGTGCCTAAATAACATGTCTAGTCAACTTAAACGCAACGAATCTATGTTGCGGTATTTGGGTGAAGCCAAGCCACCTGCCGTAAAAGCTGTTATTAAAACAGCTTCCCCAGACCTCGTCCAATCAATATGTGAGTGCTGTCACAATGTATTAAAAGGTAATGTCCCGCTCACACCCGCTCAGAAGCGACGGCTGCAACGACACAAAAACAGTCTGAGAGCGCTAACTCGTAAGAAACTATCGCTCAAGAAACGGAAACAGATCTTGCAAAAGGGTGGATTCATCGGCGCCCTGCTCGGACCCATCCTTAACGTATTGAAAGGTATTGTGGGTTTATAATGAAGAAAATGATCCTGGTCGATCCTCGGGTGTTGGAAAAGCCCTACGTACCACCCGACACACTAACCGATAGCCTACAAGCCTTGGATAATCAGATGCAACAAGTCTTGGCAACAGAAGATCTACCACCCCGTGACAAAGCCAGACTATATCAACAAACCTTGCAGCGGTATCTGAATCGCCTCGAGCAGCATAGGCACAAACCATTAGGTCTGGTGGATATCAAGGAACAAAAACCCGAAGTCAGCGCCTTACCGGCACCAGTAGTCGAGACACCGCCTGCTCAGCTAACACCGAAGGTAGACGAACCCAAAACCCCGTCAGAAACACCTCTGGCTACACCGGGTTATAAACTACGGAAGAAGAAGAAGAAGAAGAAGATACCTACACCCCGATGGGAAAAATGGCCGCGAAATTAAGAAAATATTACTATGACCTAGAAAAACCGGGGGCCTATGGTGGTGCTGTCGCTTTACATCGAAATAACAAACTTCCAGCTAAAACCCTTCAGAAATGGTTACGTCATCAGGACACCTATACTCTACATAAACCGGTTCGTCGCCGATGTTCAGAGACGCCAGACCATAACCGGGGGTATAAACCAACAGTTTCAAGCCGACTTGATAGATATGCCAAAATTACGAAGGTATAATGATGGTATGGCCTACCTAGTGACGTGTATCGATGTGTTTAGTAAATATGCCTGGGCCATCCCGATCCAGAAGAAAACGGGGAAAGAACTAGTGGCGGTCGTGAGTAAAATATTTGAGGAGGGCCAACCGATAAACTTTCAGAGCGATAAAGGTTCAGAATTCGTCAATCGGACCTTCTTAAAATTTCTGAAAGATCGAGGTGTGCATTTCTTTACCACTGAGAACGAAGATGTGAAAGCCGCCGTGGTAGAAAGATTCAACCGAACTCTTAAAGAAAAAATGTGGCGTTATTTCACCAAGACCAATACACTGTGCTATGTCGACGTGATAGATAAATTGATCCAAAACTATAATGGTTCGTATCACCGGAGCATTCGCATGGCACCCATGCAAGTTAACAACACTAATCAAGAAGAAGTGTGGAATAATTTATACCGTCAAACAGAAACATCAAGAAAAGTGTATTTCACAGCCGGCGACCGTGTCAGGTTAGCTCAAAGCCAACAACCTTTTAAAAAAGGTTATATGTCGGGTTGGACAGAAGAACTGTTTACCGTTAGTCGTATAAACCAGACTAGTCCGGTGACATATGTGCTAAAAGACGATTCAAGGGAGGAACTTAAAGGGTCATTCTACCGAGAAGAAATGCAATTGGTGGGTGATAAAGAAATTTATCGTATCGAAACAATCTTACAAGAAAGGTGGAGGAAAGGTAGTGGTAAAGAGTATTTAGTCAAGTGGTTTGGTTATCCCAATTCATTCAACAGCTGGATAGCCGACACGCAACTAGCCAGCTATGGAGACTAGTGGTATGGCCGAAGACAACCTGGAAAATATGGTGTTGCGTCCACAGACTAGGGACGGGGAAAGAACTTCGTTCTGGTCGTTTTTTGGACAACAAGTGCCGCGTCCAGAGATTGTATTCATCTGTCAAACCCTCGTTATATATAGCGTAATTGCTGTGTCACTATTCAATCTGACTCAAGGCAGCGCAGACGCAGCAGAAGGCAAACTGTGGGTCGCTCTAATGAGTAGTTGTTTGGGTTATATGCTACCTAACCCTAAGCTAGATAAACAATGAATTTCTATTTGGTTTTACTGAGTAATACGGCGCCGGACGTGTTCCCGAACAACCACCCAGGTCACTTTTTCGTCAAGTTGCCGCAGACTATTGAGGTGAGTCAACAATACGAAGTGGACCTGGCCGAAATTCAATTCCCCAATACGTATTTTAACGGTTTGGCGGGGGAAATTTGGATCCAGTACTTTCCGCCCAAAGGTAGTGGTCTGGAACCTGTAACCCTTGAATGTCCACCGGGTCCGTTCACCACCCCAGAAGCTTTCATCGAGGAGCTGAATAAGTTGTGTGTCGAAACCCAAGTAGACGAGAAAGTAAACATCAAATTCACACTACGTACACCTTGGAACAAAGTCGGAATGAAACTACTTGAAAAAGGCGCCCACGTTAAAATTAGTGAGAGGTTGAAAAAAATGTTGGGTTTTCCAACCTCGACTCTATCAGACGACAATGCCTTATTATACGGTAATGTGGAATTGGAGATGGATAGCGTCGTTAAAAATATCTACGTCTATTCTGATCTCGTAGCTGCCAGACCAGTCGGAGACGCCATGGTTCCTTTACTAAGGATTGTCCCTATATTGGATCGATTGTTGCCGTCAGTGTATCGTGTCTACGATAAACCACACTACGTCCAGTTAAGTCGATTCTCCTTCGACACGGTGGAAATACTTTTAACTACGGAGACGGGAAAAACGATACCACTCAACGATGGGACTTCAGTGCTAACTTTACATTTTCGAGCCCGGAAACTCTCAGAGCTCGAATAGACTAAAATGTGTTTTTATGTGCCCCTCTAATAAAAATCGTTTCCTACTATACGAACAGGGTGCTGAAATTAGACTTAGTTGGCGGATATTTTACAAGTCCCCTCGACCCGCGTCAGCGAGACCGAGTCCGTTCTTTCCGGCATGGGTGAAGTAGATTTGGACCACGGCACGAAAAATATCTATTCCGACATTGTCACCTCGCGTGTGGTCGGCGCTGTGATGGTACCATTACTATGGACTCTACCTGTCCTAGACAGATCCACCACCTCTGTATTTAGGATGTACGATAAACCACATTACGTTCCACTCTGGCGGTTCTCCTTTGACACGTTTGAGCCTCTTATAACCGACGAACGGGGGAAACCTATCCCATTCACAGATGGGACATCGGTAGTGACGCTGCATTTTCGAACCAACAAACGTTTTGAGGTGGTTTAACCATGGTTAGACACGTGCCAATCCGACGCAACCCCAAACTATACGAGGAATATTTCTGTAATCAAGCCGGCAGCGGCCTACCCGTTTTTGTGGGTGGTCGGAGTCAGCGAGGTCATGGAATTGGTAGTTTCTTTAGTGGTCTTGGTCGAACAATTCTTCCTTGGTTGAAGACTGGTGGCAAAGCCCTTTTGCGGGAAGGGTTGGGTATGGGTTTGCAGGTGGCTCAAGACGCCCTAGCCGGTCGGAATGTCGGCGAGTCCTTCAAAGAACACGCCAGGGACGCCGGTCAACGACTGCTCCAGGGCGCTGCTCAACATATCAGCCAATCAGGTAGCGGCGTCAGGAAACGAAAACGAGCCGCCCCACCCGGTCAGCCCAGGAAAAGAATAAAACCAGCCGGCAGAAAGCGATCGGCTCATAAGAACCACCAACACCAGCGGGGACATTAGGATATTTTCTCGTAATGGCGTTAATACATCCCAAGTCGTGTGAGTGCCTACATTCTAGTCTGGATTTGTTTAGCGTGCCACCTACCCAGACGGCCGTGGAAGAAGGACAGTTTGTGGAGATTCATCCGTTGGCCACGTTAGCCTATGGGGCACCCATCGAGTTCTCCATCTCTGGTGTGGGAGTGGATTATATAGATTTGTTTAATACTTTTCTGCACGTGAGGGCCAAAGTTACACTTCCCAACGGTGACGACCTACCGAGCACCGCCGAAGTCGGTCCCATAAATTATTATTTGCATAGTTTGTTTTCTCAAGTAGACGTATCTTTGAACGACACTCTTATTTCACCGAGTGAAAATTCGTATCCGTACCGGGCCTACTTGGAAGCTCTTCTGAATTATGGTGAAGAGGCCAAAAAGAGTCATCTGACGTCAGCACTATACTACCCAGATACTCCTTTGTATATGACAGACACGAAGGGTGAAACCAATACAGGTCTAGCCAAAAGACGATCTTTAGCCAGCTCTAGTGTGGCGATGGATATGATGGGCCGTCTACATTCCGATATTTTCAATCAGGACAGGTACATGCTGAATGGGGTCGATATCAAAATCAAACTAACCCCTTCAAAATCTGTCTTTAATTTGATTGCCACGGATGTAAACGGTGGTTACAAAAGTGTCATTACTCATGCCACCCTCTTGGTGAGGAAAGCTAAGTTAAATCCAGCTATCTCTCTGGCTCATGAAAAAGCCTTATTGAGAGCCAATGCCAAGTATCCCATTAAAAGGGTAGTGGTAAAAACCCTTTTCTATCCCGAAAGGTATGTTTTCCCACACGCAAGATAACCTCTTCCTCAGCCAGACGCCGACCCGGGTGGTGATCGGCTTAGTGAATGCGTCGTGTTTCAACGGCGAGCTAAACACGAACCCCTTCATATTCAATCATTATCAGTTAAACTATTTGAGTTTGATGGTAGATGGGCGTAGTGTCACAGGCAAACCCTTAACCATGAATTATACTACAGGTCAGTATGCGCGAGCTTTCCATGGTACCAATTTGGCCCTCGGTCTGACCGGTAAGGATGTCGGGAATGGTATCAATTTTGAGAGTTTCAGTCAAGGGTTCGATCTCTATGCTTTTGATCTGACTCCCAGTATATTAGACGGGGAGCAGTTTGAACTGGCCAAATCCGGTCCACTGTCACTGGAACTTAAGTTTGCCGTTATAACGGATGCGCCTCTACAAGTCATCATATACGCGGAACTCGACTCGGTTCTAGAAATTTCCAAGACGAGGCAAGTGCTCACCGATTACGTAGCATAATGGATACCCAACACCTAAGACAGTTACTCATGTCTGACCCGTTTGTTCGACGACTTTCGCTAGTCAACGTATGTGCTAGAGATCAATTGCCTAGACACATTGATAGAACACAACCAGCCGCTTTTATCGTCAACACCGACACCAGTTCTTACTCTGGGTCACATTGGATCGCCCTATATTTCGATGGCCTAGGTCAGTTTGAATATTTCGAATCGTTTGGTTTGCCGACATTACACGCCGACATTATCCGCTTTATACGACGTAACTCGGACCAATCACCTATGTACAATACCCGTATGTTACAAGACATCAATAACGCCACTTGCGGGCTGTACGCCATGTATTTTCTGGTGATGAAATGCCGCGGCGCGAGCCTGTCGCGTATCCTGCAGCCGTTTGGTCACAGACAACACGTGAATGACCGCCTCGTGTTTCGATTGGTTAGCCCGTGGTTGAAAAAGACAAGTCCAGACACGTTTAAAATCAATCGATAAACTATGTCCTATAAAACGAGACGAACTGGTCACATTCGTGTTTCGTGCCCGCCACGCTCAAGATGTCTACAGCTACCTGGATATTCATGTCAAGAACTGATGAAATGCCCAGACCACTAGCCAACGGTTTGAAAGCGGCGACAGTTTCTCAATACCGAGGCACTACGACGCTACATTTACGCAAGTATTTCGGTGTCTCTGAGCTCAAGTACCCGACCAAGCTGGGAATTACACTCACGAGAGCAGAGTTTGAGTCTCTCCTAGCAATGAAGGATGACATTCTAGCGGATTTCGATAAACTAACTTACCAACCACCCGAGGTGTCTAGTAAAGACCAGTCTACTCACAATCAAGACCCCGTGATGTTTTATCAAGACCCGTCTACCTACAATCCAGACGTACCTGAACCGATTACCTATGACTACAGTCAAGACATGCCACTGAATGACCAGACAGCTTTCTACAGTAATCAAATCCCGCTGATCCCTTTGGGACGTAAACGACGCAAGCTTTAGATGTTGTAACCGAATAGATGTTGTCTACCAATAAAATCTGTGTGAAAAATGTTACTTTTTTGTTTGTTTTCTTTATTGATGTTTCATGTTGTATTTTTTATGTCGTACCTACAATTACTTGACCACGCCCACTCCGATGAGTCACGAGACCACGTCACCTCTGATGAGTCACTTCACCTCTGATGAGTCACTAGACCACGTCACCTCTGACCGCCTACTTTTTGGGGAAAAAAGAGTTATCGCCCTTTGTGGTGGAATATCGATTTCCACCACCACCACAAATTCGCGTGATAATGTACCTATATACTACTTCTCTCTATTTCTGTTGCATTGTGGATTCCTGTGAAATGGAATTCTTATACGATTATATATCGCTGAGAAGAAACTTTGGTGCTGGTTGGGAGACAAGTCTCCATACTTATACGATTATCAGATACTATCTTCGATTTATCTAGGTTCGAGACACAGACATTCAGTCGAACATGAGTGTGCTCAGGAAGATAGAGTTGGGGTGGGTACGAAAAGAGTGGTTGCTGTTTCTGGAGCGGTCACGACTAGCAAAGATTAGTTTCATCTTCGTGCCAGGTAATGCGGGTGTACTAGGAATTGAGCAATATAAAATGACACAAAGTAGTGCATCTTTACATAACAGAGTTACGACACATACAGAACGTTGCGGCGGTTAGCCTTCATCAGCAAACAAACACATTCACAAACACAACATACAGTCAAGGAGAACTCCTGTGACTACATTAGAAGGTGATGACAGGACGAGAGGAACAAATGCATGGAAAAATGGAAGCAATGAAGAGAAAATGAGAATTGACAAAATGTTAATTGAAAAGAATGTTAGTCGAAGAAAATGTTTAATAGAAAAACTGTTTATAGAGTAAAAAACTGTATACTCACCTCGCGTACGGACCTGTAAATGACTACGGAGATCTCGGGTGTATTTGTATAACGGTGCTGGATGTTACGGTTCAGTGAGCACATAGAAAGAAGGGGGCGGGGTAGGAGGCGTGTAAAATTGACCACGACCCCATTGTGTTGATGGTCTGGGTGGACTGGTGTGCCTCAACACGCGTACTTACATAGACACACTTCAACAGACAAAATGCTAGTGTATGTGGACATATGTACAGTCCATGCAAGAAGAGAGAGAGAGAGAGAGAGAGAGAGAGAGAGAGAGAGAGAGAGAGAGAGGAGAGCGAGAGACAGACAGACAGAGAGAGACAGAGAGAGACAGAGAGAGGAAAAGTGCCTGCGACCTACCACATGGGGTATATTGTAACCTACGAAATAGTCAGTATGGTTGCTAGTCATACAACGCGCTTCAGGAGCCCCTCTAGGAATTAGCAGGCTGACAGCTTGCAGGTATGGCTACTGTGGGAGGCGGACGAACCATGGTGGATCAGGCAGACATTCTGAATGCTCTACGAGAAGTAAGTCGTTTACGAGAATCAAGCGATGACTGTGAATCTACAACCATGGTTAGACTGCGAGAACAGCAAGTTAAAAGAAGTGTGGCCAAACAAGAACACTACGCAGGAAGCCAAAGAAGATTAATAAACCAACACAGAACTGGTGTCGTGAGCCACTACACGCTGCGGGATTTGCTAAGGAGGGGATGCGAGCACTTATGGACTGAATGGTTCGATGTGCAATGAGGATGATCTGTCGACCAACTAACTCACTGTCATCAAAACTGTCATTTACTGCCTATAGTACCTTGCGGTGTAGGACAAGGGGGGTCTTGAACCTGAGGAATTACGGCCGCATGGCTAGTGCAGTCGCCGCGAAATGTGCAGGTTTGAGTTTTCTTTTCGCCCCCGACAGAACAAACTTCACACCTTACCGAGGATTCGAACCCGGGTCTCGCGAATCAAAGCCCGATATTCTAGTCACTCGGTCAGCCCCCCCCCCCCCCCCCCACTTACTCACTAACTAATCTAAAAGAAAAACACCTAGATAAGCAATGAGTAGGGGACGTAAACATCTAATATTTTTACAAGGGAGATTACTAGTGTCACCGCCTCACGTTCACATATAATAGAGGGCTGCAACTCCAGCCCAAGGGAAACCATTGAGTCGCACAGGACCCGTGTAATCTAGAACCTTCTCGAAAGAGATGGTCACCAAGTCCATGATTCCGTGGACACTGATGTGGCCCGCCTAATGCGGGGTCCACGAGGAACTCGGACAGAGTTACCGCCCGTGTCGAGTTAGGACACGCGGAGACGGGCAGAGGACAAACGGACTGGAGAGAGACAACAGGGCCTGCCTGAGAGGGACTCATAGATATTCATAGATATACTTAGGCTAGATAGTGTGCTGGATTGTTGTATGACAACTATATGCTTGATGTTTAACTATCTGTGATATGTAATATAAGAGAGCGCGGGTCTGTTTACCCACTGCGCCAACTGTACACTTATTACAATAAATGTTCTATATCCTAGCGAACAGTGTATTGTTGCCTGTATGAACCCGAACCATTATTTAGATAAGAGTAAGACCATGTCAGGCTTTTTGGGGGCTAGTTTTCCGGTTTTGGCATAGAGTGTTTTCTTAAAAACCTGTTAAATGCCATGTAAAATTAATTATTTAAGCATATCACATTGATTTTGGTAAAACATTGATTTTTGATAACACATTGATTTGTTTAAATCAAAGAAATTATTAACGTTACAAGGTTACATAAAACTAGTAGCTATCTAGCAATAAAATAGAAATAATCTGAGTCCCTCGGCAATGTCTCACCATTGCCTCCGCAGCGCCTCTTTATTTTGATTCTGTAAACTATTTTTTTTGTTGACGTATTACTATTTTGACATTTTTTTGTGTGACAGTGACTAATGTTTTCTCGCTCCACGAGCAGATTGTTCCGCAACAAGTGCCGCGTCCAACCGATGAAACCTTTCCAACAGTGACGAGAGTACAAAACAACATCGAGGAACTTCAAAATTCAGAGCTAAGTTTCACCTCATACTCATTGTACTTCTAAGCTGTACTTCTCATGTTTCATCAATGTATTATTTTGTATCATATTGATTTCTTTGCATATTCATAAGCTTGTCACCAACATAACCTTGCATTTGGATTTGCACATTAATAATTAGGGGAGTAAACCAAATTTTCGACCACACAACATATTTTACTAAGGGGTTTAACTCTATAAACTTAACAAACAAGTAAAACACAAAATGTCTACTTTAGATCAATGCATCGAGCAAGGAATAAAGTTAGGTTATAAAGAAGAGAAACTGTCAGAATGGGCACAGAAAACGCACGCAGACAACATTGCCCGTGAAGAAAGAGCGATGGAACGAGAAGAAAAGAAACTGCAAATGGAGGCCGAAGAAAAGAAAATGCAATTGCAAATGCAAGCAGATGAAAAGAAATTGCAGATGGAGCTTGAGGCCGCTGCCAAACAGGCCCAATTAAATGCCGAGACACAGATTAAACTAAAACAGATGGAAGTGGAGTCCAACACAGAAATATCAATAAATAAGTTAAGAAACAAAGAAGAAGAACAAAAATATAATAAATATAAAGGTCTCGTGAAGGCTTTCTGTTCTGGAGATTCCATCTCCGCCTACTTAGAAAATTTTGAATGTCTCATGTCTCATCATAAAATCATTAAATCAGATTGGGCATTTATTCTAATGAGAAATTTAGCTCTTGAACCACTGAAAGTAATAGAGACAATACCACAAGAAATGCGGAAAGACTATGAGTACCTAAAACAACGCATTCTCCAACATTTTTCTTTAGACACTGCAGGTTACCAACAACAATTTGCCAAATTATCTCCACAACCAAACCAAACCTTTATAGATTACGTCAGTACAGTCCAAGACATATGCACAAAATGGATTAACTCGGCTAAAACCAACAATAGCCATGATAAACTTAAAGAGCTGATTATAATAGATAAAATAGTTAGCACCATCCCCACACCTTTTGCCAAGTTCTTAAAACAAATGGACTGTAAGAGCATTCAGGAAATCGAGGCGAAGGGGAATGCATTTTTCACAGCAAATAGGGATATTTTTCAACATAACATAAGTCACAATGATACAGCAGCTGCAGTAGTGAACACCAAATACTCCAAACAATCACAGAGTAGATTTAAACCACGATCCAATGTCGGCAAAGTAGTAAGATGCCAATATTGCAATTTTCATCACGACAGTTACGGGATGTGTGACAAATCACCCACCTACCCTGAACACCTTAAAAAGATGGTGGAGAAGCAAACAGCTAAACGCATGGCTTACCACAGAGCAATTAAATGTTATTTCTGCAATAGCTGGGGTCACTATAATAAGGATTGTGAAGGCCGAATACGACAGATCTGAGACCGGTCTAAGAGTAAGACCATGACAACTAGAAATTAGAAAAGAAAATAGTGTATCTAGCTATAATATCACTATATACAAATAAATCTCCTAATGTTTATTTGTTTAAAAACAAATCTATTAGATAAACAAGAAACGTTACAGAATTTTATTATATCTATCAAGATTCCTGTAAAAAGATTGTAAAATCTTTATTTACTTATACTTTATAATCAACATTTTTGGTTCAAACTTTATTTTTAATTTCTAAAATTGTACATTCATTGTTTATATATCCAGAATATTTTAATCCAAATAATTTTTGAGGCCGGCCTTTTTCATTGAAAGGCCGGGGGAAAAAAACAAACATATTTTACTGGCCTCTTAGGGCCACACAAAATTTAATGAAAATTAACACCAATCCCAAATTTTCATATTCCCCCCCCCCCCCCCCCCGCGTTTCCATTCTGTTTCATGATATTGCAGGCAACACCAGCATCTTTCAGCTGTACGTTGATTCCTAGGCTAGATTGCGCTCATCAGCACGCCACGCCTTTCTTAGCGACCGGCTCCATACTCTCGTAAGTCATGGGCGCGACTCGAATCCTTTCAAATTCTCGTGCGCTCACGTCAACCATGAGAGTATTCGGGGTTACGGAGAAAGCTGCTAACCCCTCAACCAGGGAGGCGGGCCAAACTTTCATAAAAAGAAGAAATAATTGAGAGGACTGAAGCATCATCATCATTAAGTGCCATGCCGGCTGGCGTAGGCGTTCATGGCTATCCATAAATCTCGGTCTTTGGTTTTCTGGATCAACTCTGCTGCTGATATTCCTCCATGCCACCGTCTCAATCCATCCAGCATCACTTCTCTTGGTCTACCTCTAGCCTCTCTTCCCCTCGATCTTTCCAGTTGTTACGATGTTCTCCAATGCCTCTCTTCTCATCACATGACCGAGGAAAGCTGTTTGTCTCTGTCTTATTGTTGTATATAATGTTCTAGTTTCTTTAGCCTGTTTCAGGCAGTCGTCGTTAGTTACTCTGGCAGTCCAAGGAATTCGCAACATCCGTCTCAGGAACCACATCTCTGTTGCTTCTAATTTCTTCTTAATTTGTTCATTTACATTCCAAGATTCACTGCCATACAGCAAAACTGGTTCTACATAGCATTTCAGAACTCTCTTTCTTACATTCAGTGATAGTGACTTATTGCATAAGATACTCTTCATTTTCTGAAATGCGGCTTTTGCCTGCCCTATTCTGCTCCTAATCTCTGTTGTACATCTTCCATCTGATGTTATAAATGCCCCTAGGTATCTAAAATTATCAACTTGGTTAAGGATTTTCCCTTCTATTTCTATGTCACATTTTGGTGTCACCATTTTCTTTGATAGTACCATTGTTACTGTTTTCTTGATATTCAAGGAGAGTCCTTTCCTTGCACTCTCTGTTACTACAACGTCTAATAATTGTTGTAGGTCTGTTGAATTATCCGCCACCAATACTGTGTCATCTGCATAGCGTATATTATTTATATTATAACCTCCAACTAGTATTCCTGGCATCTCTTTGATCTCTCTCATTATTACTTCGCTATACAGGGAGAAAAGATCTGGTGACAAGACACACCCTTGTCGTACTCCTAGCTTTATCTGTTCATAACTACCCTCTTTATTTCCCATTTTAATTGCTGCTACTTGTTCCAGTAAATATTCTTTATTATTCTTAAATCTTTTCCATCAGTGTTGATATCTTCCAACATTTTAATCAGTTCATCATGTTTTACTTTATCAAATGCCTTAGTATAATCTATGAAGCACAAATATATGTCTCTCTGTTTCTCTATTGACCTTTCTATTAGTATCCGTAATGTATAAATTGCATTGTTTGTGCCCTTTCCTTCCACAAATCCACACTGTTCTTCACTAATTTCCATTTTTATTTTCTTTTTGGTTCTTCTCATTATGATTCTGAGTAGAAGCTTAGTGATATGGTTTATAAGGTTAATTGTACGAAAATCTTCACAATCATTGCTCCTGGTCTTTTTGGTATAGCTATAAATACAGATTTAAGCATATCACTGGGTAAATATCCGAAGTAAGATCAGCAATCAAGGAAAAGGACTACACAGCAGCTGGGTCAGACATCCTAAACTATACAATACTGAAAAGGATACCAAGAAAAACAATAGAGACAATAACAGCTCTCTACAACAAAGTGTGGCACACGGGACAAATACCAGCACAATGGAAGAAGGCGACAGTTATACCAGTCAAAAAGCAGTTCAAGAACTCACAAAGAATCGACTCATACAGACCAATATCCCTGACATCACACCTCGAAAAAATTATGGAAACAGTCATCAATAAAAGAATCACACACCACCTGGAGAAAAACGGACTAATTAGCGACACACAGTCAGGGTTTAGAGCCAACCGAAGCGCAATTGACCAAATAATTAAGCTAGAAAACCACGTAAAGAGGGCATTCAAAAAAGGAGAGAAAACGATAGCAGTATTTTTAGATCTGGCTAAAGCATATGACCAATGCTGGAGACAAGCAGCTCTGATCAAAATCAACAAAATAGGATAATAGGCAGGACATATCGATATATCGAAAACTTCCTACAGACAGAAGCTTCACCGTACGCATAAAAAAACGAGGAATCCCAGAACCTATGAGCAAGAAAACGGAATACCACAGGGATTGGTAATATCACCAACAATATTCACAATATTAGTAAATGACCTAGATGAAGAAAAACTAGAAGACAGGATAGGGATATCGCAATTCGCCGACGACTGTGCAATATGGAGAAGCGGAAGACACATAAAAACCACAAGAGGACCGACTACAACGGCAACTAAACAGAATTGACAAATGGAGTGGAAAAAATGGGGCTTCCAGATCAACACAGACAAAACGTTCAGTATGATATTCAACGCGAAAAGAAAACGAAACTACACGGACGGGGACATCAAGATCCAAGGGAAGAATATAAAGAGAACAAAAAACCACAAGATTCCTCGGGATGACACTAGACGAACAACTAAGTTGGAGAAAACATATAGACCAGACAGTCGAAAAAGGCAAAAAGACATAAATATTCTAAGAGTAATTAAAGGCTGTGGATGGAGAGCCCATACAAAACGATGCTAATGCTATACAAATCTCTGATCAGAGGAAGAATAGAATACGGAGCATAGTATACGACGCTGCACCGGAACACAACAAATGAAGACTGGACTCAATACATAACTAAGCGCTGGGCATTATCCTAGGAACAGGCAAGCAAACACCAAGGGAAGCCCTAGAGGTAGCACTATGAGTACTTCCACTACAACTGAGAAGAAAGCAATTAGTGTACAACTACTGGATGAAGGCTGCGAAGGATACAAGACACCCCACGTTCAGTGCATTCGAAGAAAACAGAAGCAAATGGGGAGGAATACCCATACAAAAGACACAAACACCAGCAGGATGGACAGCTGCACAAGAGATGAACGCGAACGAGAAACTAGCGAGGGCACTGGCACAACGAAAGTTCACAGACAAACAACACCCCAATGGGAGCTAGAACTACCATTGACGGATACGACACTCGCGAGCATAATTAGTAAATCAACAGAGGACAGGAAAGCCAAAGACATAGCGGAGGAATACATAAGAAAAATAAGCACGGACAACCTCACTATCTACACAGACGGGTCAAAGAACGAGAATGGGGAGGTAGGGGAAGGAGTAGTAGTTCCATACCGGAACATCCAAAAGGAGTACAAAATAACAGACAATACATCGGTATACACGGCAGAACTAGTAGGTATTATGAAAGGACTAGAAATAGCAACAGAGAACCCCCCCCCCCCCCTATAAAACTAACTATACTGACGGACTCACTATCTGCAGTACAAGCGCTAGGCAACCACTCAAAAGTGAACAGACAAGACCTGAAAGAGAAAATACTAACACTAACAACAAAACTAAGAAGTATGGGATGCCAGGTCACAATTGTATGGATACCAGCACACAGAGGGATAACTGACAATGAGAGGGCAGACAGGGCCGCAAACGCGGGGCAAGCAGCCAGAATATAGTAAACACAGGACTCGGCATTCTGGAGGCAAAAAGCATTATCAAACAACAAGTAATCGACAATGGAAACAACAATGGAGAGACAGCAATAAAGGACGACACGCCTACCACATGCTCAGAGAACCAAGTTTGAAAAGTCAAGTGAAAGACAACACAAAAATACCAACGTACAAGAAACTATGGAGATTGAGAATCGGGAACTGGAAAGATAAAATCACCCGACCACTTTGCATTGATTGCCTGGAGGAAAAACACTATAGAACACTACTACTATCGTGCACAGCCTATGCCCAGGAACGCAGGGACCTAGTAGAATACTTCCAAACAAGAAATACGACGATGACGATGAAGGAATGCCTACAGGTGGAAGGCGACAAAGAAGTACAAAAGCTTACAAAACAATTCATTGCAAGAACAGGGAAAGAAATATAACCAACATAAAATAAAGCCAACAGCAAAATAAAAAATACAGTGAGGAAAAACTCGACCACACGAAAACCAGACAATAGGAAATATATAGGGATGCATTAAAACTCTCAAATGGCGGACAATAGAGAGACGAAACGACCCTCTTCGACGCGGGAGACAAGGAGAAGGGTGGAAATTGCCCCAACGATGGAGAAGACGATGGAAACCTCCTGACGATGGATAAGAGGGACGTGCAGGAAACCCCTCCGGCGCGGGACAGAGGAGAACGGTAGGAAACCTCCCCAACGATGGACAAGAGAGACGATACAATCCGACCCCTATGCTTGACAAAAAACCGTTGAACCAAGACCCAAGAAAACAAGCCCAGACGATAACAGGCCCCCCTCCCCAGGACAAGCCCAAGAAACAGATGAAAAAAAGACAGCCCCTCCCCACCCCCCCCCCCACCCCCCCCAAGGTCAGTCCCGGAAAAGAAGACATCAAACGAGAGGGATGGGCAAACCGATAATGATAGCCAAACACACCAGCAACAACGACGAAAGCAAAAAGGATGGCAAAAAAGAGGAAACTCGGCCAGACAGGCAGTATAGAAGCTGTCCTAACGCACAAAAGACCATAACAGTTAACACCTATACCGCACTATGAACCACCACAACTATAACCAAGCGTCATTGAGACGGGTTGAACGAGGTGGAAAGTTTCTTTTTTTTCGAACAAATCGGATCGGATCACTGGGTAAATATCCACTGCTGTAAATATCATTCAACATTTTGGTTAATATATCTACTCCAAATTCTCCCAATACTTCTAATTCTTCTATTGTGATTTCATCTGGCCCAGCTGTTTTTTCCTTTCTTCATACGTTTCATAGCGTCAGCGACTTCTTCTTCAGAATAGGTGGACCTTCTAAGTTACTATCTTCTGTTAATTCTTCCCTTTCTCCTTCATATAATTCTCTTATATACTCATTCCACCTCTTCATTATAGCATCTTCCTCTAATATTATTTCCTGTTTTTGATTTCAAACACCCTGTATTTATTCTTATTTTTCTTCCTGTAAGCTCACTGATTTGTCTGTGCATATTTTTTGTATCTTTAATGGAATTTAATTCAATTTTTTTTTGCATTGCTCGTTTAACCAACTTTCTTTAGCCTTCCCACATTTATCTTTTATTTCTTTATTTATCTTAGCGTATTCTTGTTTGTCATTTTTACTCTGTTTTCTTTGTCCATCAGTTTTAAGATATCTTCATTCATCCATTTTTTCTTAGCTATTTTGCCTCTCTCCGGTAATACTTTTTTGCTAGTTTGATGAATGGAGTCCCTTAACATTTCCCATTGTTCATCTATACTCTGTAGTTTAGTTATTGCATTGTGCCTATTTTTCACAGTCACTCTGTATTGTTCTTGCATTTCTTTATCTATTTTCAGAACCTCTTTATTAAGTCTCATGTTCTTAACCATTTTTTTCCCTCTCTTTAATCTTACTTTTATTTGTCCACATAGTGGTACATGATCACTATTACAGTCAGCACCAGGCATTGTCTTTACATTAATTAAAGCATTTCTAATCTTTATTACTTACATTACATTGGCACCTTTCCGTCTTGACAGACGATAGTTTGGTACATTGTGCTTCAAAAAGGCTTAATAACTACGATCCATGGCGGTAGCGAGTGTGGCTGGTAAGGCCAATTCTTGCTGCAAATGTTTGCCCACAGTAGGTACATGTGAAAACATGGTCACTTCCACCATTTGCACCATCTTACGTCTCTCACGCTCTGTGTGTGCTTTATCTGCAATCATTTTCTCTTTTGTCTTTATTCCATTTCTGATAGTTGCTCTCCATGCAACACGTTCAGCGGCGACGTGCTCCCAATGTGCATTATCAATGCCTGTATCAATCATGTCCCGCTTACACACATCTTTGTATCGCAGTAGAGGCCGACCCTGAGATCTCCTACCCGTCTGTAATTCACCAAAAAAGATGTCCTTTGGTATTCTACCATCATCCATCCTCCTAACATGTCCTATCCATCTAAGTCTACGAAGACTGAGCATGGAATACACCGTCACACAACCTGATCTTTCCAATACTTCAGTATTTGTGATTTTGTCTTGCCACTTAATACCAAGTATTCTTCGCAGACACCGCATATGAAAGCTGTTTAAACGTTTCTCTTGGCGTGAGTAAGTTGTCCAGGTTTCACTGCCATAAAGAAGAGTACTAAGGACACAGGTTTGGTAGACGAGGACTTTTGTTTGGCAGTAAGCTTCCTGTTCTCCCAGACTCTTTTTGCTAACATGTTCATTGTTGTTGCTGCCTTGCCAATCCTGATGTTGATTTCCTGATCGAGGGATAATTTGCTATTTACCTCTGATCCTAGATATGTAAAATGGTCTACTATCTCCAGTTCGGCGTCGTCATAAAGATTGATGGTACACCATGTGCACCTTGTGACATAATCTGTGTCTTCTTTTTGTTAATTGTTAAACCAAATTCAGAACAGCATTGGAGAATGCAGATAGTAGATGTTGTAATTCTTCCTCAGAGTGGGTCGTAATCGCAGCATCATCCGCAAAAAGCAACTCTCTGATTAGTACCCTGCTAATTTTGGTCTTGGCTTCAATCTCTGAGCATTATAGAGGCCACCATCTGAGCGGAGTGAATGTATATACCGTCATCCTGATCACGAAAGGCATATTTCAGTAGAAGTGAAAAGTATATCCAAAGAGGGTGGGGAGCTAGTACACAACCTTGCTTAACTCCACTCTTGATTTCAAACTCTTCTGAAGTTCAGCCATCAAACTTGATTATACCCCTCATGCCTGTGTGGAACGATTCCACAATGGACAGAAGAGTTGGTGGACAGCCAATCTTCTTTAGTGCTTTGAACAGACCCTCACGACTGACCAAATCGAATGCCTTTGTGAGGTTAATGAAGGCAATAAACAGTGGCTGATTTTGTTCCCGGCATTTTTCTTGCATCTGTCGCAATGAGAATATCATATCAATGGTAGACCGGTTCTGAGCGGAAGCCGCACTGTGATTCGGGGTAGACTTGATCTCCCAGGACTTGAAGTCTGCGCAGGACAATTCTGGCAAATACTTCTCAACAATACACAGAAGTGAGATACCCCTATAGTTTTTACAGTCGCTCCGATCTCCCTTGTTCTTGTACAGCGTTATGATGTTTGAATCTTTGAAATCCTGTGGGACTTGTCCTTCTCGCCAGCATAGCTCTATTAGCTGGTGGATCTAGTAGGCGAGTGTGTCTTGCCCACTCCTGATTACCTCTATTGGAATCCCATCCTTACCTGGAGCCTTGCCAGATGCAAGCTCATTTATTTCACACTTAACTTCTGTTATAGTGGGAAGTGTGTCCAGGTGGTCAAGAGTTGGCAGGGCCTCTATGGCGTTGAGGGCATCATCCGCTAGCTTGGTCTCACTTGAGTAAAGCTCTAAATAGTGCTCGACCCATCTATCCATCTGCTGTTTCTTATCAGTGATGATTTCTCCAGTCAAGGTTTTCAGCGGTGCACTTCTTTTGATCATTGGACCACAGGCTTTCTTTATCCCTTCATACATGCTTCTGATGTTTCCCTTATCACTTGCGATTTGAATGGACTCACATAACTTGATCCAATAGTCATTCGCACACTGCCTGGCAGCCTTTTGTACATCCTTCCTCGCTTGCTTCAGCTCACTCAGAGTGTAACGCGTTGGTCTTTCTTTGTTTCTTAAGAGAGCTATCTTCTTTTTATCAATCAAGGGCTGCAGTATCTGGCTGTTTGCCGCAAACCAGTCCTGCCTCTTATGATCCACAGTGCCGTAAACCCCTACCGCTGTTTTATAAATAGTTTCCTTAAGTTTACTCCATTTATCATTTACTATACAATTTTCTGATGTATCATTGAAAGCGTCTTCAAGTTGCTGTTGAAATTAAAAGCACTTTCCAGGATCGTGAGTGTTAGTAATATTAATCCTGGGGCTAGACTTGTGTTTAGCTGTGTAGATTCTCTTTGGTCTCAGTCTAACCCTTGCAACAACCAAAGAATGATCTGTATCACAGTCAGCACTGTGATAACTTCGAGTTAATGATGTATGGTTCAGATGTTGTCTCCGTGTGATAATGAAGTCCAGCTGATGCCAATGGCTGGAATCTTGGATGTTTCCATGTGACCTTATGCATCTCTTTTGTTTTAAAAAAGGAGTTTGTAATAGTACATAGGTCATTTCTAGTGCAATGCTCCAGCAGCCGTTGCCCATTATAACAGTGGAAAATCCTGGACACATGGTTCTCACGTTCCAGGTTGCAAGCCGTAGCTTGAGGTTTCTATTCTTTTTATTAGTACCTGGTGCATTGGTTTTACAGCCTGCGATTCAGATTTTGTCCTAGCCCCAAGCACCCATTGAAGCAGGCAGGCTGTGGCGGATCAGCACCCAATTGGCTGGGGGCTGCCCAGCTTGAGGCGGGGCGGTAGCTGATCAGTGACACCTGTAGTTGTCTCCCACCGTCAGAAGCAACGCGTGGCGCCCATGTCTACGCCAACTGACAAGGACTTATAACCCGTAACAGTTGCCTCTCGCTTTGATTCCGAGACCGGTTAAGACCAGGGATGGAGTTATTGCCTCTCCATAGCACAAAGCCTGGCTAAAATAAAGAAACCATGTGTGCCCATGCAGCATGATCCCTCTCTCGGCCTGCCTAGTTCACTCCAGAGGAAAGTTGACACCTATAATCTGGAACAAGACAAGCTGCAGAAGCTGCCGGATCAGCAAAGCAATGCTCTAACTGTCCGCCTGTCGGAGCTTCGATCCTAGACCAGCTGCCAACCAAGGCTTAGGGCCTGGTCTGCCCTGCCATGACTTATTTTGTCTTTGGGTTGCATTTCCTCGCACCAGGATAAGGCTAGTACCCTCCCAATTGCGCTTTTCCGCTTTTTATTTATTTCTTTATTAATTAGTATGTAGTCAATTTGGTTGCGTATTTTCTTATCAGGGCTTATCCATGTGTACAGTCGTCTTTTATGGTGTTTAAAACCATGTGTTTCCAATTATCATATCATTGATATTTGCCCATTCTATTAGCTTTTCCCCTCTTTCATTTCTTGTACCTAAACCATTATTCCCACTACATCCTCCATTTTTCCAGCATACACCGTAGAAATTAGGAATCATTTTGGGGTCTTGATGTTTGTACAAGAGGAAATGACAGCTGATGAACTGGCAGTACAAGCTAGAGATATGATGATAACTGCAGCCAAAGATTTAATTCCGACCAAGAAAAAGCAAATTAAGCCATGGATTACATCAGACACGTTAGAATTAATAAAACAACTAAGGGAATCGTTTCGTTTTGTATCGTTTATGTTCACAACATTCATTTAACCATGTTTTTTTTTCTGTTTCTATGTAAATGTATCATGCACATGGATCATAGATGGAGGAAAGATGAGTGGTTGGAAGGGCCGAGTGTGTGACCCTTTAAAAATAAGGTAAATGGTAAGGTAAAATAAGGTAAGGTAAGGTAATACATAAGGTAAAAACAAAAGTATATAACATAGCCACGCTTATGTCCCGATGACGTCACATACATTAAGTCACGTGACTAGGCAAATCACGTGACTAGGACCACCCGGGGTTTCCGGGACCGTAAAAAATCACGTGATAGTTCAGCTCTGAATAGACAGAGTAGTTTATACAGAGCTGGGTCTGAATAGACACTTCCTAAAAATAAAGTTTGTTCGTTCGTTCGTCATCATCATAATAGTGTGACATGGCGATAAGCATGGGCAGTCATGTTTCGCAATCTCACTCCATCACCAGAGTCGTGGATCAGCTCTGTATTCTTGTCCCGAGCATACCACGTGGCAAAGCCACCTAGGCATTTATTTGATTCACTGCTTTCCCCTTATTCTTGTCACCTCAGTCTCGCCAGTTGTCACCAAGTTCTCCAATTCATTTCTTCTCATAACATGCCCAACAAATTGTGACTCTCTACGTCCTGATTTCTCTAATCAGTTTATGGGTTTCATTTGTGTCTTGTAGAACTTGTTATTGGTTTTCCGTCAATCCATGTTGTTCTTTGCATTTCGTTCGTTCATAGCTGTCACAGCCTCACCTAGAGACGGTACCAACATAAGGGAGAGTAATCCAGCAAAAGGGAAAGAACCGAGTCACTCGAAGGCCCGAATAATCCAAAGCCTTCTCGAAGGACCGGTCAGTGTGTCCACAGCCACGTGGACACTGATGGGGCCCGCCGATTGCGTGGTCCACGAGAAACTCAGACAGGGACTGAACATCGAGGAAGCAACAGGGCTTACCTTAGGGGGACTTGATAGTAGACCCTATAGTATTAAGGGGTCTTAGATATGTGTTTAGATAGCTGCTAGAGTTATTGTGTTGATTACGTTGAATGTAAACTCCTGTGATATGCAATGTATTGAATGCTGGCCTGTGAAAACTCGCTGCGCCAGCGTGCTATAATATATATGTAATTAAATGCTGCTGAATTGTATACAACGGAGTTTGTTGCCTGTATGAGCCCGAGTTTCAATCCCCTAGAGATCTAGGACGGTGACAGGCTATTTGGGGGCTATCGCCGGTTTTGGCAATCATAAGCTTTACGTTTCAGAACAGCTATTTTGGGGTTGCCGAGTAAAAACAAAAAGATATCAACTTTAATACATTAGACAGTTAGAAACGTTGCAGCTATCTGTAAATAAGCTATTATAGTCCCTCTATTTCAAATATTTCAAACAATGTTTATAAATTTTGACATGACTGTGACATTTACTATGACAGTTACTAATTTTTTTTATTCCAACAGCAGATTGTTCCGCGAATTTTCGTGTCTTTGTAACCTGTACTCCAGCAGTGGCGAGGAAACGAGACTACAATCGAGAGCTCAGGGAAAATAAGATGAGTTTCATTTCATGCTCATTACAACCCTAAGCGGTGCTCCTCATCCTCATTCATTGATGTAACATTTTCTTTTGATTTGTATGCATATGCTAATCTTGTAAGCAAGTAAATTTAATAGTAGACATTAAGGGAAATAACCAATTTTGGTACACCAAATTATTTTCAAAGGGATTTAATTTCAAGAAAGTAAATAATAACTAAATTGCAACATGTCAACATTAGAACAGTGCATTGAAGCAGGTATCAAGTTAGGATATAAAGAAGAAAAACTTTCAGAATGGGCACAAAAGACACATGCAGAAAATATTGCACGAGAAGAAAGAGCAATGGAAAGAGAAGATAAAAAGAGGCAAGCGGAAAGAGAAGAAAAGAAGATGGTAATGGAAGCTGACGAAAAGAAAATGCAACTGCAAGCTCAAGAAAAGAAGATGCTAATGGAAGCTGAAGAAAAGAAAATGCAACTGCAGGCTCAAGAGAAGAAAATGGAGCTCGAGGCTGCGACCAAGCAAGCCCAATTAAATGCAGAGACACAGATAAAACTAAAACAAAATGGAAATTGACTCCAACCTAGAAATGTCAGTAAACAAACTTAGAAGTAAGAAGAGGAACAAAAGTACAACAAATATAAAGGCCTTGTCAAAGCATTTTGTTCAGGAGATTCTATCAGCGCATACTTAGAAAACTTTGAGTGCTTGATGACTCACCATAAGGTCGCAAAAATCGACTGGTCATTTATTTTGATGAGAAATTTAGCTTTAGAGCCCTTAAAAGTGATAGAGACAGTTCCGCAAGACATGAGGAAAGATTATGATTATTTAAAACAGAGAATACTCCAACACTTTTCTTTAGACACCGCAGGATATCAACAACAGTTCGCAAAATTAGCACCATCACCTAACCAAACCTTCATAGACTACGTCTCTACAGTTCAAGATATTTGTACAAAATGGATAAACTCAGCAAAAACAAATAACAACCATGATAAATTGAAAGAGCTAATTATAATTGACAAAATTATTAGCACTATCCCAACACCTTTTTCTAAATTTTTGAGACAAATGGATTGTAAAACTATCCAAGAAATAGAAAGTAAAGGGAGCGCATTTTTTTTACAGCAAACCGCGATATTTTTCAGCTAAACATGAGCCAAAATGAAACAGCAGCGGTTACAAACACAAAATACTCCAAACCAAATGAAAACAGGTTTAAACAACGATCTAAATTCACAAAACCAGTCATGTGCCAGTATTGTCATCTGTCGCACGAACAGTTTGCGATGTGTGACAAATCACCAAACTATGCACACCATCTCCAAAAGGTAGTGGAAAAACAAATGAATAAGAGAAATGCATATCAGAGAGCTGTTAAATGTTATTTTTGCGCGAGCTATGGCCATTTTTCTTCAGCCTGTAATGGTAGAAAGATGATGAAGCAGGCCAATGCCGCATTGATAGACACCACCTCAGAAGACGAAATTGACCAACAGAACGAATGTGACATCCAGAATGAAAGTGCGAGTGAGTCAGGCAATGCAGTAGAAGTTATTGATACTATCGCTAATAACAAATGTAACACCTGTAGGAAATTTCAGCTTGATACAACCTTGTTATGTGGCCCACACAATACCAATTTCTAACGAAATGGCCAACGCAGCCTTATCACCAACAGGCAAGTTAAAGTACTTAACAGGTTTTGTTAACAACAAACAGTGTACATTATACGAGATTCCGGGGCGACACTCTGTGGGGTTAAGAGAACATTAGTTAACGACAAAGACTACACACACAAATACGTAACGTGTCGCACATTCGCAGGCACGATTGAAAGATACCCCCTAGCACTTGCCGAAATTCGGACACCTTTTATATCAGGACAAGTGCTATGTGCAGTACTTGAAAGTCCTGCTGCGGAAATCATCCTTGGGAATCTTCCCAACATAAGATCTTGCTCTGAAAAGGAAATCAGAGAATGGGAACAGAAAAAACTGTATCCAAAATCCAAACAGTGATTCCAAAGTAACAACCCACGCATGCTTGTCTCAAACTGCCAAAAGCACAAGGGAGACAACCAATGACGTAATTCGAAATGAATTCACAGAGGTGCAGAACACAGGGGCGGTTGAATCTTTCAATGCTACCATCAAATTAACACCTCGAACTGAGGACGCCATCGATTCACAAAGTACTGAGCCTGTAAATGTGCAACAACACACACAACACACAAATTTAGTAACAAGACAGACGACACACAAAACCCACACAGACCAACTTCAGGAAGCACTACAAAAGTATTTCACCTAGTATTACCACCACCAAGTTGATAGAAGAACAAAAAGCAGATCCAACACTTTCATCATATTTTCGGCTAGTAGGATTAAAGCCAAAAGTAACGAAAAACGCTTCTTGGACATTTAAACTAAATAATAATGTTCTAACTAGATTATATACCAGAGATCAAACCACGATACAGCAAGTGGTTCTACCTCAGTCACATCGTGAAAAAGTACTACATATAGCCCATGATTCACCTTTCGGAGGTCATATGGGTTACGAAAAAACCAGGGCCAGAGTCCTGAGCCAATTTTATTGGCCTAAGTTTTGCCGTGACATAAAAACCCACTGTAAATCATGCGATACCTGTCAGAAATTAATCAAAAAGGGTAAAAACCCTACGGCAGAAATTCAATCAACCACAATTGCCTCGAGGCCATTTCAAATTGTGGCAGTTGATTTAGTAGGTCCTTTGAATCACATCTCAAACAAAGGAAATAGATATATTTTTTACACTTGTTGATTGGTGTACGAGATGGGCAGAAATGATTCCATTAAAATCTATCTCCTCTAAGGATGTGACAGACGTATTGTTACAGATATTATCCCGTTTTGGCTTCCCGGAGAAAATAATATCAGATAGAGGAACGCAGTTCATATCTAATGCCACCCAATCGGTAACTAAGTTACTAGGCATAAAACAATGTTTTACAAGTCCCTTTCGACCGTCTGCGAACGGAATTTGCGAAAAATTGAATGGGGACCTAAAACATATGTTATCCAAAGTGACAGCTGAAAATCCAGCCGATTGGGATGTACTTCTCCCAACGGTGCTGTTTCGCATACAGAGAAGTCCCACAATCAAGCACAGGGTTCACTCCGTTCGAATTGATATATGGAGCGAACCCAAGAGGACCTCTCTCTATTTACAAAGATATAATATCACAACCTGTAAACACCCAATTACCAGTTTCCACCTATGATTCGGTCACTGACACCAGAGACAAAATCATAAGATCCTGTATACTGGCCAGAACATCATTACAGGAGAAAGGTTTTAGGTACAGGCAGTACGCCAACAAAGGTGCGAAAACGATTGTATTACAACCAAATCAAGATATTTTACTATTATTACCTGACAAGAGAGATTTACTATCAACCTCTTGGCAGGGACCATTTAAAGTTGTGAGAAAGATTTCGGAAGTTGATTATGAAATTTCTGTAAATGGAAAGTTGAAAATATTCCATGTAAATATGTTAAAACCATACTATTCTAGAAATGACAGTGACATGAAAGAGCAGACGCAGATAACAGATGACAATAACCAGACTGACAAGAATGACAACATAAACGAAATGACAACTACCCGACTGAATGACACTACGACAAACGAAGCATCGTTTACAACTCATTCTTGTAACAACGAAGATGACGAAAACATATTCACAGTACCGACAATATGGGATAACGACAAATACGATAACGTTAACGACACATTGACAACTATTAGTCTTGACAACGACGACAATGACATTGAAGACAATTTACAAACAGTAGCGTCAGTAATAAATCAGACGGACGTAGACAATACGGAAATTCCAGTACCAACTATGAACGACGACAGTACTATGAATGACATACAAATCTCTGACACTGTGACACAACAACAGCGACAGGACATTTTGTCTCTTCTGAACGACTATAGAACTATCTTCTCAAACAAACCTGGACGGACTGACAAAATAACACATTCAATTGTGTTGACAGATCTGACACCGATCAAATGTAGACCATATTCAATTCCTTTACATTATAGAGCAAATTTAGATAAAGAAATTGTAGACTTGCAGAAAAATAGAATAATACAGAAATCTGTGTCCCAGTATTCTTCGCCAATTGTCCTGGTGAAAAAGAAGGACCAAACCATTCGTTTGTGCATAGATTATAGAAAATTAAATACCGTAACCACGACAGATGATGAGCCAATGAACAGCTGTGAAGACCTCATCTTGAATATGTCTCGATCATCATTATTTTCTAAGGTAGATTTAGCTATAGATTACTGGCAAGTGCCACTAGACCCCTCTTCGATGCATATAACAGCATTCGCTACACCCCTTGGGCTGTACGAATGGAGATATCTTCCATTTGGTCTCAAGAACGCTCCCGCCACTTTTGTCAGGCTAACTAGACTTTTATTGCACGGCATCAAAGACGTGCAAGCCTATATTGATGATATATGTGTCCATTCTTCAAACATGACTTCTCACTTACTTACACTCAAACAAGTCTTTAACCAAATTTTTCTTTTTGGACTTACTATCAAACCTTCCAAGGTTGAAATAGGCTATAAACAGATAGACTTCTTAGGTCATAGGATTTCCGAAGGCAAACTGTTGACAGATGAGAAAATCGTATCCAAAATTCTCAATCTAGAAGTTCCAACTACTAAAAAGCAGGTTAGGAGCCTATTGGGTCTCATAAACTATTATGCCAAGTTTATACCAAACTGGGCAGAACACGCATCAGTTTTTTCTAATATGTTGACAAAAGATCACCAAGAAAAATTTTGTAAGAGTATCCGCTTAGAGGATGCAATGTGCAAATTGAAATCGATTTTTTCTAACCCACCAGTATTAAGATTACCAAACATAGATATACCTTTTATTCTGACCACAGATGCATGTGCTATCGCGATTGGAGGATGCCTGATGCAGGAATATCAGGGTGTGCGACATCCAATACTCTACATAAGCCAGAAGCTGAGGAAGGCAGAGATCCATTACTCGACAGTTGAGTTGGAGGCATTAAGTCTACTCTTTTGCATGCGTCGATTATCTAAGTATCTCTTAGGATCGCATTTTGTTGTCTTAACCGATAGTTCGCCGCTGCTGGTACTTAAGCAAGAGGTGCCAAAGAACCATCGTTTGGAAAGATGGTCTCTTCTGCTCCAGGACTTCGACTTTGAAATCCGCCATATCAAGGGCACTGATAACATTATTGCTGATTTTTTATCACGGCAAGTAAATGCACCAGCAGACGAACACTAGGCACATTAATCGCCATATAAGAAATATAAGCTGTGATATTTTAGTCTGTTGCATAGAACACTGTACCTCTACATCTACTAGAGAACTTTCATACAGAAATATCAACGCCCAAGTGAAGAAGTTACGTATAACACCCACGAACTTACCACTGTGAGAACCCTATATTATCAATTGCTAAGGTGATAAAAACTATCCGAGCAATATATAATGTCTGTGAAATGATTTCAACCAGTGAACTGACATTCATCGGTAAAGACTAAGAACACTGCATACTCGCTTTTGCTAGGAAACTTCGCAAACAGCCGAAAGAGAACTGTGTAGATTACAACATGGAAAGGACAGCTTTATAGTAACTGTTAACATTGATGGCACTACACACGGACAACAGGAGGACAACACATCATCGTTGGATTTAGTTAGTTAGTTAGTTAATTAGTTATTTATCAGCGAATATGTATTAAACTTGTATTTCATTATATATATAAAATATGTCAACCGCTAATTTATATTTTTTCTATCATAATATTACCAATATTTCCACGCATACGTGAAATATTCTTGCTATACAATTTTTCTCTATGCAAGTTATAAACCATTTTTTGAGTACACGTACAAGAAGTACTTGTTACCGTAAAGGGAACATATCGCCTAATCCATTTTTCTAAGGGCAGTAAGATTTACCTCAACTTTATTTATATATTTTAACAAAATACTATTTGGTATGAAAGGTGTGTGACGAGTTCACCTTGGGTAGCGAGAGTGAACCACACCCTAGGTGTCTCTGGCACTCCCGTGTATTCTAGCCCCAGGGGTTGGATGAGCAGATACACCTTTTTCCTCTGTGGTTGATCTCATATTAGTTAATTACGTCTACAAGCCCCTCCAGATTCTAGACCCCCACTAACTACCTACACCTGTGGAACAATGAACACTGAGGCATCGTCCGAGACCACACTCAATCATTATACAAAGAGCAAGTCAAATTACATAAAGTTTATTCTACCCTTGAGAATATAGAACTGAAATGAACATCCTGATAGAAGAATCTATTTACACAAATAGAAGATAGAGTAGAGATAGACTCAGAGATGTAGGTATCTTCATCGAGTTGAGAAGTAGATTGGATGCAGATGTCCCGTCCAGTCGGTCCGCCACTCACCCGGCTTCCTTCCAGTGAGATGACTAGAACCTTGGAGACCACTCTGTCTCCAGAGCGTAGATCCACAACACTAGAGTCACTGCTGGACCACACTTCACTGGACCAACTGCATCTATATCACTCCCACGGAGTCACTGTTAATACACTTCTCGAACAATACCAGTTGGGAGACCATCCGCCTTGAATTGCTCCAAGTATTAGTCACTTCGATGAACTTAAACACTGACCAAGCTAATGGTCTATCAATCAGAACACAGTCTTACTGCAGAACCGCTATGGTATTGACCAATTTAATGGTCCCTTTTTCACAGCACCGGAACATGAATGGAAAAGTGTCACAGACCAATTCAATGGTCTCCTACAGTCACACTGCTTGTAGAATCAGATCTGGCTACTAAAATGTTACTGAGTTCTTGGATAACACAGTTGATCATCTTGATACTGCAACAGTACATTAATAGAATCAGACATCTATTTCACAGCAACAATTCAGGTTGGACTATAATCCCATAGTCCCTTCCACCGGGTTACCTTGACACATGTCACTACTTGGTGAAGTTCTTCTCAAGACCTGCCACTAGAGCTGTCCAAAGAACCATTCAAGTGTCTGAAGATCAGTTACTTCTGCGTTTAGGCAGAACCCCCGTCACACTAGACGGACCGGCGTTCCCTGTCGTTGAGCATGATTACTCAACATGCTGAACTGTTCATCACAAAACAGAGTGTCGTCTATTTATCAGAACAATCACAAACCAACACTTCTCACACGGGCACCTTCAGGGTGGTTGTATGTCTTGAGGCAACCTTCACTCATGGTGAATCAATATTGGGTACCTGATGTGGTTGAGTCTGGCGTGATAAGTAAGAACTGAACCCTTCGCTCTGTCACACGAAGTGGTTTCCTGCCAACAACATTATAGTTGACTGGTTCCTCAACAGGCAAACTCCTGAAAAGGAAGAGCGACCGGTGAGAGTATACTGGCCCAAACATAAGTCCACATGCATCCTACCAATACCTACTCAACCCTCAGTCATGCTACTTAGTTATGCATATAACTAAAGCATTATCTCTATATGGAGAGTAGTATAGCATGGGTTTGCAAATGTCAGCTGGCCTCACAGAACAGCCCGTCAAACAGAGCAAGAAATCAGAATGACGAGTCTGATCTTTGGTCTCACCTCTCCCTAATCATCTACCAGTCGTCGCTAACGTCAGTAGTGATACAAGGCTGTTATTATAGTTCTAAGTTAATCGAACTAAACATAGGTAAAGAGTCCCTAGACTCGGTCCTAACATCATCAATGTACATTAAGAAACATAAGCTGGATCAATATCCCATCACTCGGGATATAGGAATAGGACATGATCACATCCACTATGTACACAAGCCTGTTTGCTGGTGGGACCACCTGCCCCTGCCCTAGCAAACTCTTCTTATCAGACTCTGCCTTAGAGTCAAGAAGCCTTCTTGAGAATACATGTTCCCCACATGTTCCAAGGGAAATCTTCCAGTTCTGTCCTCCCCAAGTGGGTTAGCCTTGGCATGGATGGAACTTCATCGTTGGCTTGGCCTACCAACACATACTTTCATAACTTGTTTTCACATCCCCCATATTCTATATTTCCCCAGTCTCATGCAGCCTCCTTGCATCCTTCCATACTTCCAGCACCTGAGCATTCACTCGCACTAGCGCCAGTACGAAAGAGACAGGATAGCTGAGACAAGATTTCAGAACGCACATTTATATCGCGACGGCACGCAGTGTTATCTCACGACGACCTATTCGGCGTTCGGACTTACTCCAGGAAGTATCACATGCCATGATCCAATATATATGCACACAATGTCTCATCATATATATATATATATATAAATATAGCACCAAAGCAACTTACCTTGACACAGAAATCCGCTGTTCCACCCAATGAATTCACTATTAAGTTATTACACCATAGTTACATCATTCTTGGTGGCACAGAACTAAGTTCTTCCTTTACTTAGTAACTAAGCACAATTTTGTCTGAAACTCCACCTACCAACTTACCTGGTTTTCTAACCGGTCTTCGGGCTTCAGCAACTGACTGAACTAATCTAGGTTTCCCGCCGGCACAAGTAACTAGGGTTTATTCTAACACAGCAACCTAATAGATGTAACGATTGTCAAAATATGTTACACATATTTGGAACCCAAATCGCCTACATCACAATACGGCGTTTCTAACAGCTGTTTCGCGAGCACACGGTAAACAAACACGATTCGCCATCACTTGCGTTATCGATCGGTTTGCTAATTAGTATGCAAGGACATCCGCATAGGTAATGAGGTTAGAACAATGGCGTGTGGAACACACGTACAAAGTTAAATGATTTAAACAATTAGCTACCTGTATTGGACAACCAGACCTCCAGACAGCCCCGAACTGTTTCAAGGGCTTCACATCTTCCTTGCTCTTACAGTCAGCCGAATAATGGTTGAGGGGAGACGCACACAAAACGGCTCACATTCGGCCTGCGTCTATTCTGTGGCAACGACAGTAAGTGAATGACTGATTTAGCCACATTCCCGCTTCGTGCCAACTCAATGCGCACTAGAAGCGAGTGCTTCTCGAGAAAAGATACTTTCTCGGGAAAACCGTCATTCCCCGCCTAGAGTTTCTAGATCTCTCTGCACGAGAATTTAGAGCAATACCCAACATCACGGGTTACTCGAATTTCGGTGTTTCGAGAATATTCTAGATCGTAAGTCCTTCATCGGCTTCCCTCAGTCTATTCTTAGCTGGGAAAGTCCCCGATGACGCGCCAAAATAGTGCGGAATCCTGACGACCCAAGACAGATAATCGCGTTTTGTCACATAGGCCCCCACTTTAAGAGGATCGACCCCGTCGTTCCACTTCTACGCAGAAGCTGTCTATGTCGTTCGTTCTTTCTTCTTAGAGACCGGATGGCGGGTGAGGAAGTCTAACCCGTCAATATTGTATAGAATACTTTTACCACATTAGGTGGGGTGACAAGCTATTCAGTATCACGGGTGATCAACGCCTACTCCGCTACTGCGATCGGGCATCTCGCAGTGTCTTGCGGAACAGAGCTCCCGTCTCGATCTGATTTAACGATCGTTCCTGCCAGAGTTTACTGGATTTCTGCAACTCCAGCTTCCCCTTTCGAGGACCCAGCTGGACTGCAGTCGGTCGGATTGAGGGACCAAGGGTCTGTGTCTGTTCTGACACAACCCACCTCTTCCGACCACGGTTCTCAGTGTAGCTAGCACTGCGGGTGTTCCTTTGGCCGGTCATGTTCCCCCGAGCACCGGGCTGAACCGAAGAAGGTACCTGCACATACATATAGGACTGCCTATGGTGTGACAGGCTTTCCGCTACCTGACCTGAACCCCGAACCGTTCTTTCAGCGAATCTCTGCGCCCTTGGGCTGGTAGACTTATCATCGGGTTTCCCCTCATAGCGCATGAGGAGACTGGATTGGAAAGTAGAAGACTTTCCCAGGAACACCACTCCATAGTGCTTGTGGAGCCCCACTTTATCCACTAGGAATGGGCCCTGCCACCCGATTTCGAATTCGTTCCCCTCGATTGGGAGGAGTACTAGAACTCGGTCTCCAACCTCTAAGGATATCTTCGTCTTCGTCCGTCTCTCAAGTGTGCATTTACGGCACTCAGGACAAGACCTAATATACCTGCGCACGTCGCCTGTCATTCCCGGCCACCAATAGTACCGGGATAGACATTTACTGGTTGTCCCTACAGTCAGATGTCCGGTTGGGGACCTGACATGTACCGTTCGCAGCAGATTAGCTCTGAAGCTCTCAGGAACCAACTTACGATCCCTCTGCCTTCTCTCTGTTCCAGTCTGAATTAACGGTGACTGGTTATCAGAGTTGAACTTACCCTGAGTTAACGGGTTTCTATTGTTGGGCAACCGTTCTGAACAAGGACACTCCGTCGCATCCTTGCTCCGAGCATTACTCATTCCATCCGGGTGAGTATTTCGGAGACTTACCTTTTCGAGACCCTCTTCCTCTGTACCTCTGACCTGCCTAGACTTATGGATGCTAGGGTGTTCTGGTTCACCCAGAAACACGTACTTCCGGCCAAGAATTAGGGGATAGAGAGGATCCGGTACGACTGCCGCCTGAATGCGTCCAGTAACGTACTTGCTCCGAATCTCCACATTGGCAATCGGGCAACGTAGCGCTACAGCACTCCTACTGGCTGGCTGTATCTCCGTCATCTCCCCGGTGAGTTGCTCTGGGCCTGTCAGGTGGGATGCAATTACACATGAAAATTGCAATCCTGTGTCGTAGAGGCACAACACCTGTTGCCCATTCACTTCTACTTCCTCAACCACTGGAGGTCGCTCTGGTTCTCCATTCCCATCCACCGACTTCACTTTCCTGCAAGGTCTATCCCTAACCTCTGCAAGACAAGCAAAGTGAAAGTCCTTGGGCTTACTCCTACACTCACTCGTATTGTGAGTGCTGGACTTGCAGAATTTGCACCATCGTTCACTCCACTTCCTCTTTGGAGAACTAGGTGGGCTATTCTTACCTTGGTTGACGTTAGAGATCTTCTCTAAAGAGTTTACCTGTTTCTTGGGTTCATTAGAACCTTTGGTCTTCTTCTTTGACTTACCTTGATCCTTATCTTTCGATCTCGGATCTGTTGGACTGGTATCCCCAGTCTCGCCATAGACTTCCACGTATCTTTCGGCTAACTTGGTGACTATATCCAATCTCTCAGCCCCATTCTCACCTAAGAAGTTTCGCAAGGGTTTAGACATTTGCATTCGCATCTGATCTACAACCATCAACTCACGCAAACTTTCATACTCCTCCTTAAATCCGGCCAAGGCCATCCACTTAAGAAGGTATGAGTTCAATCTCACACTGTATGATGAAAACAGTTCACCAGGTTCTCGCTTCGCAGTCCGAAACTTCCTTCGGTATGAGTGCGCTGTGATCTCGAATCTCTTCAAGAGAGCCGCTTTCAGAGCCGGGTAATCATTCTGTAGACCCGGTGGCAAGCGTGCATACACCTCATAACTTTCGGCACGGAGTCCCTGGGAGAGTTTTAAACACCATTTCTGTTTGTCTAGTCCCATTGCAGTAGCCATGGCTTCATACTTCTCTAAGTATTGATCTATCCGCTCCTTCTCGGGTTCGAACGGCTGTAAAGGCCATTTCATAGCCTGGTAGTCACGCCTACTGGTTGACTCGGAGCCAGGAGGTACACCTCCTCCCATAGCTCCCTCAGTTACACCTGTAGCAGGCACTTGTGCCTCAAGTAGCTTCATTTCGATACTCATGGTCACGTTTTTCTTTCGCGGCTTCCAACTCAAGCCGTTTCATTTCAGTATCAGCCGCTATCCTCTTTTCCTCAAGAGCCACTTTACTGGCTTCCAGTTCTCTTTCTGCTCTCCTCCTCTCTCTTTCCTCTTGGCGAAAATTTCTTTCCACCTCTTGCACATAGGATTTCAAAGCATCTCCCTCTAGACCAGACTTACGTCCAGTTTCCTGAACTTTGTCTAAGTCTAACTCTTGGGTAGACATGTTGACTATGATATGTGGGTACTCAAGTATGTGTGGGTGAAGCAATACAATGAATCAATAATCAATAGTACTAACTAATCACCACCACACAAATGTCTGTCAGACAGTTAGGAGATAGGTAGAAGTAGTAGAATCTTATGTAGACTGAAGTAGAGGATAAAGACTAAGTCCCTATCACTATGTGAGAGGTCTACAACACACAGAGAGCTTGGAATAATCCCGGACGAGCCCCCACTCTGTATGGAGTGTGACGAGTTCACCTTGGGTAGCGAGAGTGAACCACACCCTAGGTGTCTCTGGCACTCCCGTGTATTCTAGCCCCAGGGGTTGGATGAGCAGATACACCTTTTTCCTCTGTGGTTGATCTCATATTAGTTAATTACGTCTACAAGCCCCTCCAGATTCTAGACGCCTACTAACTACCTACACCTGTGGAACAATGAACACTGAGGCATCGTCCGAGACCACACTCAATCATTATACAAAGAGCAAGTCAACTTACATAAAGTTTATTCTACCCTTGAGAATATAGAACTGAAATGAACATCCTGATAGAAGAATCTATTTACACAAATAGAAGATAGAGTAGAGATAGACTCAGAGATGTAGGTATCTTCATCGAGTTGAGAAGTAGATTGGATGCAGATGTCCCGTCCAGTCGGTCCGCCACTCACCCGGCTTCCTTCCAGTGAGATGACTAGAACCTTGGAGACCACTCTGTCTCCAGAGCGTAGATCCACAACACTAGAGTCACTGCTGGACCACACTTCACTGGACCAACTGCATCTATATCACTCCCACGGAGTCACTGTTAATACACTTCTCGAACAATACCAGTTGGGAGACCATCCGCCTTGAATTGCTCCAAGTATTAGTCACTTCGATGAACTTAAACACTGACCAAGCTAATGGTCTATCAATCAGAACACAGTCTTACTGCAGAACCGCTATGGTATTGACCAATTTAATGGTCCCTTTTTCACAGCACCGGAACATGAATGGAAAAGTGTCACAGACCAATTCAATGGTCTCCTACAGTCACACTGCTTGTAGAATCAGATCTGGCTACTAAAATGTTACTGAGTTCTTGGATAACACAGTTGATCATCTTGATACTGCAACAGTACATTAATAGAATCAGACATCTATTTCACAGCAACAATTCAGGTTGGACTATAATCCCATAGTCCCTTCCACCGGGTTACCTTGACACATGTCACTACTTGGTGAAGTTCTTCTCAAGACCTGCCACTAGAGCTGTCCAAAGAACCATTCAAGTGTCTGAAGATCAGTTACTTCTGCGTTTAGGCAGAACCCCCGTCACACTAGACGGACCGGCGTTCCCTGTCGTTGAGCATGATTACTCAACATGCTGAACTGTTCATCACAAAACAGAGTGTCGTCTATTTATCAGAACAATCACAAACCAACACTTCTCACACGGGCACCTTCAGGGTGGTTGTATGTCTTGAGGCAACCTTCACTCATGGTGAATCAATATTGGGTACCTGATGTGGTTGAGTCTGGCGTGATAAGTAAGAACTGAACCCTTCGCTCTGTCACACGAAGTGGTTTCCTGCCAACAACATTATAGTTGACTGGTTCCTCAACAGGCAAACTCCTGAAAAGGAAGAGCGACCGGTGAGAGTATACTGGCCCAAACATAAGTCCACATGCATCCTACCAATACCTACTCAACCCTCAGTCATGCTACTTAGTTATGCATATAACTAAAGCATTATCTCTATATGGAGAGTAGTATAGCATGGGTTTGCAAATGTCAGCTGGCCTCACAGAACAGCCCGTCAAACAGAGCAAGAAATCAGAATGACGAGTCTGATCTTTGGTCTCACCTCTCCCTAATCATCTACCAGTCGTCGCTAACGTCAGTAGTGATACAAGGCTGTTATTATAGTTCTAAGTTAATCGAACTAAACATAGGTAAAGAGTCCCTAGACTCGGTCCTAACATCATCAATGTACATTAAGAAACATAAGCTGGATCAATATCCCATCACTCGGGATATAGGAATAGGACATGATCACATCCACTATGTACACAAGCCTGTTTGCTGGTGGGACCACCTGCCCCTGCCCTAGCAAACTCTTCTTATCAGACTCTGCCTTAGAGTCAAGAAGCCTTCTTGAGAATACATGTTCCCCACATGTTCCAAGGGAAATCTTCCAGTTCTGTCCTCCCCAAGTGGGTTAGCCTTGGCATGGATGGAACTTCATCGTTGGCTTGGCCTACCAACACATACTTTCATAACTTGTTTTCACATCCCCCATATTCTATATTTCCCCAGTCTCATGCAGCCTCCTTGCATCCTTCCATACTTCCAGCACCTGAGCATTCACTCGCACTAGCGCCAGTACGAAAGAGACAGGATAGCTGAGACAAGATTTCAGAACGCACATTTATATCGCGACGGCACGCAGTGTTATCTCACGACGACCTATTCGGCGTTCGGACTTACTCCAGGAAGTATCACATGCCATGATCCAATATATATGCACACAATGTCTCATCATATATATATATATATATATATATATATATATATATATATATATATATATATATATAAATATAGCACCAAAGCAACTTACCTTGACACAGAAATCCGCTGTTCCACCCAATGAATTCACTATTAAGTTATTACACCATAGTTACATCATTCTTGGTGGCACAGAACTAAGTTCTTCCTTTACTTAGTAACTAAGCACAATTTTGTCTGAAACTCCACCTACCAACTTACCTGGTTTTCTAACCGGTCTTCGGGCTTCAGCAACTGACTGAACTAATCTAGGTTTCCCGCCGGCACAAGTAACTAGGGTTTATTCTAACACAGCAACCTAATAGATGTAACGATTGTCAAAATATGTTACACATATTTGGAACCCAAATCGCCTACATCACAATACGGCGTTTCTAACAGCTGTTTCGCGAGCACACGGTAAACAAACACGATTCGCCATCACTTGCGTTATCGATCGGTTTGCTAATTAGTATGCAAGGACATCCGCATAGGTAATGAGGTTAGAACAATGGCGTGTGGAACACACGTACAAAGTTAAATGATTTAAACAATTAGCTACCTGTATTGGACAACCAGACCTCCAGACAGCTCCGAACTGTTTCAAGGGCTTCACATCTTCCTTGCTCTTACAGTCAGCCGAATAATGGTTGAGGGGAGACGCACACAAAACGGCTCACATTCGGCCTGCGTCTATTCTGTGGCAACGACAGTAAGTGAATGACTGATTTAGCCACATTCCCGCTTCGTGCCAACTCAATGCGCACTAGAAGCGAGTGCTTCTCGAGAAAAGATACTTTCTCGGGAAAACCGTCATTCCCCGCCTAGAGTTTCTAGATCTCTCTGCACGAGAATTTAGAGCAATACCCAACATCACGGGTTACTCGAATTTCGGTGTTTCGAGAATATTCTAGATCGTAAGTCCTTCATCGGCTTCCCTCAGTCTATTCTTAGCTGGGAAAGTCCCCGATGACGCGCCAAAATAGTGCGGAATCCTGACGACCCAAGACAGATAATCGCGTTTTGTCACAAGGTGTATAAATGACAGGGTGAAAGAATTAAATGAGAGAGCGATATACTGAGCGGACAAATTGTACGCAAAACGTATTCATTTTAATTTGTCTGCGTCTTTCATGTTAAAATGTATCACTTGTCTAATTGTTAATACATGTTTAGGAGTTAATACACTACATCTAAGCACCACTGCTTGGAATACCCGATCATGCATTACACATTGGGGTAATTCATGACAGGGGATATCCCAACTCGTGACGCTTGGAGATAAACCACACATTGAGCACACACTTTATACAAACTGAAAACTGAACACGAACAATTAAATTACAGTCACTTTATTAGAAACAACAACACATCAATCAAGACACAAACTAACCAACAGGAACACGTAGTCAGATGTGATAGAACAACAGCATAGCTACATATTCAGCATTATACAACATACGGGAGTAAAAATGTATCGAAATACACACAGAACAAGAGGTTGCAGGTGTACTTAAATAGCCAAGACATTTGTCTTCTTAGAACTCTCTTATACAGAGTTTTAATATTTTGGTATCATAATGGATACTTGAGAAGGGCGTGGTTGTAAAAACAACTGGGAAACGTCACGGAACTTCGGTCAGATAAACATGTTTAAGAACATAGAAGAGAGAAACCTCTTCAGCAATTATCTTGAAGTGGAGTATGGGAGAATACATGAGTTGGTAATGCATATATGTCAGTTACCAAGTTACTATCCACCAAACTACAAACACCGACTTTATGTGATCCTGTGACAGAATTAGTACAGAACTAATTATCATATAAGAACCCATCAAAGCAGGGGGAGAGGGGGACTCCTGTCACAGCCTCACCTAGAGACGGTACCAACATAAGGGAGAGTAATCCAGCAAAAGGGAAAGAACCGAGTCACTCAAAGGCCCGAATAATCCAAAGCCTTCTCGAAGGACCGGTCAGTGTGTCCACAGCCACGTGGACACTGATGGGGCCCGCCGATTGCGGGGTCCACGAGAAACTCGGAGAGAGTTGCCACCCGTGTCGGATTGCGACGCGAGTGGAAACGTCAGACAGGGACTGAACATCGAGGAAGCAACGGGGCTTACCTTAGGGGGACTTGATAGTAGACCCTATAGTATTAAGGGGTCTTAGATATGTGTTTAGATAGCTGCTAGAGTTATTGTGTTGATTTCGTTTAATGCATTTAAAACATTTTTTACTGGCCTCCTAGGGCCACACAAAATTTAATGAAAATTAACACCAATCCCAAATTTTCATATCCCCCCCCCCCCCCCCCCCCCCCCCCCCCCCCCCCGCGTTTCCATTCTGTTTCATGATATTGCAGGCAACACCAGCATCTTTCAGCTGTACGTTGATTCCTAGGCTAGATTGCGCTCATCAGCACGCCACGCCTTTCTTAGCGACCGGCTCCATACTCTCGTAAGTCATGGGCGCGACTCGAATCCCTTCAAATTCTCGTGCGCTCACGTCAACCACGAGAGTATTCGGGGTTACGGAGAAAGCTGCTAACCCCTCAACCAGGGAGGCGGGCCAAACTTTCATAAAAAGAAGAAATAATTGAGAGGACTGAAGCATCATCATCATTAAGTGCCATGCCGGCTGGCGTAGGCGTTCATGGCTCTCCATAGATCTCGGTCTTTGGTTTTCTGGATCAACTCTGCTGCTGATATTCCTCCATGCCACCGTCTCAATCCATCCAGCATCACTTCTCTTGGTCTACCTCTGCCTCTCTTCCCCTCGATCTTTCCAGTTGTTACGATGTTCTCCAATGCCTCTCTTCTCATCACATGACCGAGGAAAGCTGTTTGTCTCTGTCTTATTTTTGTATATAATGTTCTAGTTTCGTTAGCCTGTTTCAGGCAGTCGTCGTTAGTTACTCTGGCAGTCCAAGGAATTCGCAACATTCGTCTCAGGAACCACATCTCTGTTGCTTCTAATTTCTTCTTAATTTGTTCATTTACATTCCAAGATTCACTGCCATACAGCAAAACTGGTTCTACATAGCATTTCAGTACTCTCTTTCTTACATTCAGTGATAGTGACTTATTGCATAAGATACTCTTCATTTTCTGAAATGCGGCTTTTGCCTGCCCTATTCTGCTCCTAATCTCTGTTGTACATCTTCCATCTGATGTTATAAAGGTCCCTAGGTATCTAAAATTATCAACTTGGTTAAGGATTTTCCCTTCTATTTCTATGTCACATTTTGGTGTCACCATTTTCTTTGATATTACCATTGTTACTGTTTTCTTGATATTCAAGGAGAGTCCTTTCCTTGCACTCTCTGTTACTACAACGTCTAATAATTGTTGTAGGTCTGTTGAATTATCCGCCACCAATACTGTGTCATCTGCATAGCGTATATTATTTATATTATAACCTCCAACTAGTATTCCTGGAATCTCTTTGATCTCTCTCATTATTACTTCGCTATACAGGGAGAAAAGATCTGGTGACAAGACACACCCTTGTCGTACTCCTAGTATTATCTGTTCATAACTACCCTCTTTATTTCCCATTTTAATTGCTGCTACTTGCTTCCAGTAAATATTCTTTATTATTCTTAAATCTTTTCCATCAGTGTTGATATCTTCCAACATTTTAATCAGTTCATCATGTTTTACTTTATCAAATGCCTTAGTATAATCTATGAAGCACAAATATATGTCCCTCTGTTTCTCTATTGACCTTTCTATTAGTGTCCGTAATGTATAAATTGCATTGTTTGTGCCCTTTCCTTCCACAAATCCATACTTTTCTTCACTACTTTCCATTTTTATTTTCTTTTTGGTTCTTCTCATTATGATTCTGAGTAGAAGCTTAGTGATATGGTTTATAAGGTTAATTGTACGAAAATCTTCACAATCAATTGCTCCTGGTCTTTTTGGTATAGCTATAAATACAGATTTCAGCATATCACTGGGTAAATATCCACTGCTGTAAATATCATTCAACATTTTGGTTAATATATCTACTCCAAATTCTCCCAATACTTCTAATTCTTCTATTGTGATTTCATCTGGCCCAGCTGTTTTTTCCTTTCTTCATACGTTTCATAGCGTCAGCGACTTCTTCTTTCAGAATAGGTGGACCTTCTAAGTTACTATCTTCTGTTAATTCTTCCCTTTCTCCTTCATATAATTCTCTTATATACTCATTCCACCTCTTCATTATAGCATCTTCCTCTAATATTATCTTTCCTGTTTTTGATTTCAAACACCCTGTATTTATTCTTATTTTTCTTCCTGTAAGCTCACTGATTTGTCTGTGCATATTTTTTGTATCTTTAATGGAATTTAATTCAATCTTTTTTGCATTGCTCGTTTAACCAACTTTCTTTAGCCTTCCCACATTTATCTTTTATTTCTTTATTTATCTTAACGTATTCTTGTTTGTCATTTTTACTCTGTTTTCTTTTGTCCATCAGTTTTAAGATATCTTCATTCATCCATTTTTTCTTAGCTATTTTGCCTCTCTCCGGTAATACTTTTTTGCTAGTTTGATGAATGGAGTCCCTTAACATTTCCCATTGTTCATCTATACTCTGTATTTTAGTTATTGCATTGTGCCTATTTTTCACAGTCACTCTGTATTGTTCTTGCATTTCTTTATCTATTTTCAGAACCTCTTTATTAAGTCTCATGTTCTTAACCATTTTTTTCCCTCTCTTTAATCTTACTTTTATTTGTCCACATAGTGGTACATGATCACTATTACAGTCAGCACCAGGCATTGTCTTTACATTAATTAAAGCATTTCTACATCTTTTATTAATTACATTACATTAGCACCTTTCCGTCTTGACAGACGATAGTTTGGTACATTGTGCTTCAAAAAGGCTTAATAACTACGATCCATGGCGGTGGCGAGTGTGGCTGGTAAGGCCAATTCTTGCTGCAAATGTTTGCCCACAGTAGGTGCATGTGAAAACATGGTCACTTCCACCATTTTGCACCATCTTACGTCTCTCACGCTCTGTGTGTGCTTTATCTGCAATCATTTTCTCTTTTGTCTTTATTCCATTTCTGATAGTTGCCCTCCATGCAACACGTTCAGCGGCGACGTGCTCCCAATGTGCATTATCAATGCCTGTATCAATCATGTCCCGCTTACACACATCTTTGTATCGCAGTAGAGGCCGACCCTGAGATCTCCTACCCGTCTGTAATTCACCAAAAAAGATGTCCTTTGGTATTCTACCATCATCCATCCTCCTAACATGTCCTATCCATCTAAGTCTACGAAGACTGAGCATGGAATACACCGTCACACAACCTGATCTTTCCAATACTTCAGTATTTGTGATTTTGTCTTGCCACTTAATACCAAGTATTCTTCGCAGACACCGCATATGAAAGCTGTTTAAACGTTTCTCTTGGTATGAGTAAGTTGTCCAGGTTTCACTGCCATAAAGAAGAGTACTAAGGACACAGGTTTGGTAGACGAGGACTTTTGTTTTGGCAGTAAGCTTCCTGTTCTCCCAGACTCTTTTTGCTAACATGTTCATTGTTGTTGCTGCCTTGCCAATCCTGATGTTGATTTCCTGATCGAGGGATAATTTGCTATTTACCTCTGATCCTAGATATGTAAAATGGTCTACTATCTCCAGTTCGGCGTCGTCAATAAAGATTGATGGTACACCATGTGCACCTTGTGACATAATCTGTGTCTTCTTTTTGTTAATTGTTAAACCAAATTCAGAACAAGCATTGGAGAATGCAGATAGTAGATGTTGTAATTCTTCCTCAGAGTGGGTCGTAATCGCAGCAGCATCCGCAAAAAGCAACTCTCTGATTAGTACCCTGCTAATTTTGGTCTTGGCCTTCAATCTCTGAGCATTATAGAGGCCACCATCTGAGCGTGAGTGAATGTATATACCGTCATCCTGATCACGAAAGGCATATTTCAGTAGAAGTGAAAAGTATATCCCAAAGAGGGTGGGAGCTAGTACACAACCTTGCTTAACTCCACTCTTGATTTCAAACTCTTCTGATGTTGGGCCATCAAACTTGATTATACCTTTCATGCCTGTGTGGAACGATTCTACAATGGACAGAAGAGTTGGTGGACAGCCAATCTTCTTTAGTGCTTTGAACAGACCCTCACGACTGACCAAATCGAATGCCTTTGTGAGGTCAATGAAGGCAATAAACAGTGGCTGATATTGTTCCCGGCATTTTTCTGGCATCTGTCGCAATGAGAATATCATATCAATGGTAGACCGGTTCTGACGGAAGCCGCACTGTGATTCGGGGTAGACTTGATCTCCCAGGACTTGAAGTCTGCGCAGGACAATTCTGGCAAATACTTTCTCAACAATACACAGAAGTGAGATACCCCTATAGTTGTTACAGTCGCTCCGATCTCCCTTGTTCTTGTACAGCGTTATGATGTTTGAATCTTTGAAATCCTGTGGGACTTGTCCTTCTCGCCAGCATAGCTCTATTAGCTGGTGGATCTGTAGAGCGAGTGTGTCTTGCCCACTCCTGATTACCTCTATTGGAATCCCATCCTTACCTGGAGCCTTGCCAGATGCAAGCTCATTTATAGCACACTTAACTTCTGTTAATAGTGGGAAGTGTGTCCAGGTGGTCAAGAGTTGGCAGGGCCTCTATGGCGTTGAGGGCATCATCCGCTAGCTTGGTCTCACTTGAGTAAAGCTCTAAATAGTGCTCGACCCATCTATCCATCTGCTGTTTCTTATCAGTGATGATTTCTCCAGTCAAGGTTTTCAGCGGTGCACTTCTTTTGATCATTGGACCACAGGCTTTCTTTATCCCTTCATACATGCTTCTGATGTTTCCCTTATCACTTGCGATTTGAATGGACTCACATAACTTGATCCAATAGTCATTCGCACACTGCCTGGCAGCCTTTTGTACATCCTTCCTCGCTTGCTTCAGCTCACTCAGAGTGTTACGCGTTGGTCTTTCCTTGTTTCTTAAGAGAGCTATCTTCTTTTTATCAATCAAGGGCTGCAGTATCTGGCCGTTTGCCGCAAACCAGTCCTGCCTCTTATGATCCACAGTGCCGTAAACCCCTACCACTGTTTTATAAATAGTTTCCTTAAGTTTACTCCATTTATCATTTACTATACAATTTTCTGATGTATCATTGAAAATAATGGCTGTCTTAGGGCATCCTCGTCCGGTAGGGACAGTCATGAGCCACAGGTGACACCAGACCGTCATCCAGCTACTGATGGCAAAATCTTAACTAAAATAAATAAATTTAGAGTAGGAACATGGAATGTTAGGACATTAAATGAGCTAGGAAAGTTGACCAATGTTCTAAGAGAGATGGATAGCATGAAAATGAATATACTAGGCGTTAGTGAGATGAGATGGAAGGGATCGGGCAAAATTATAGCTGACAATCACACAATAATTTATTCTGGAGGGGAGACACATGAGAAAGGGGAAGGAATAATATTAGATGAAAAAACAGCCAAGTCAATTAATGGATACTGGTGTATTTCAGATAGAGTTATTATGGTAAAAATCAAAGGCAAACCAATAGACATAAATATTATACAAGTATATGCACCAACAGCAAGCAGTAGTGATGAAGAAATACAACACTTTTACGACGAAATAGAAATGGCGATGGCTCAAATTAGATCACAAGAAATAAAGATAATACTTGGTGATTTTAATTCAAAAGTAGGAAAGGGAAAAATGGAGGATGTAGTGGGGAATTATGGTTTAGGTACAAGAAATGAAAGAGGGGAAAAGCTAATAGAATGGGCAAATATCAATGATATGATAATTGGAAACACATGGTTTAAACACCATAAAAGACGACTGTACACATGGATAAGCCCTGATAAGAAAATACGCAACCAAATTGACTACATACTAATTAATAAAAGATTTAGAAATGCTTTAATTAATGTAAAGACAATGCCTGGTGCTGAATGTAATAGTGATCATGTACCACTATGTGGACAAATAAAAGTAAGATTAAAAAGAGGGGAAAAATGGTTAAGAACATGAGACTTAATAAAGAGGTTCTAAAAATAGATAACGAAATGCAAGAACAATACAGAGTGACTGTGAAAAATAGGTGCAATGCAATAACTAAAATACAGAGTATAGATGAACAATGGGAAATGTTAAGGGACTCCATTCATCAAACTAGCAAAGAAGTACTACCAGAGAGAGGCAAAATAGCTAAGAAAAAATGGATGAATGAAGATATCTTAAACCTGATGGACAAAAGAAAACAGTATAAAAATGACAAACAAGAATACGCTAAGATAAATAAAGAAATAAAAGATAAATGTGGGAAGGCTAAAGAAAGTTGGTTAAACGAGCAATGCAAAAAAATTGAATTAAATTCCATTAAAGATACAAAAAATATGCACAGACAAATCAGTGAGCTTACAGGAAAAAAAATAAGAATAAATACAGGGTGTTTGAAATCAAAAACAGGAAAGATAATATTAGAGGAAGATGCTATAATGAAGAGGTGGAATGAGTATATAAGAGAATTATATGAAGGAGAAAGGGCAGAATTAACAGAAGATAGTAACTTAGAAGGTCCACCTATTCTGAAAGAAGAAGTCACTGACGCTATGAAACGTATGAAGAAAGGAAAAACAGCTGGGCCAGATGAAATCACAATAGAAGAATTAGAAGTATTGGGAGAATTTGGAGTAGATATATTAACCAAAATGTTGAATGATATTTACAGCAGTGGATATTTACACAGTGATATGCTGAAATCTGTATTTATAGCTATACCAAAAAGACCAGGAGCAATTGATTGTGAAGATTTTCGTACAATTAACCTTATAAACCATATCACTAAGCTTCTACTCAGAATCATAATGAGAAGAACCAAAAAGAAAATAAAAATGGAAATTAGTGAAGAACAGTATGGATTTGTGGAAGGAAAGGGCACAAACAATGCAATTTATACATTGCGGACACTAATAGAAAGGTCAATAGAGAAACAGAGGGACATATATTTGTGCTTCATAGATTATACTAAGGCATTTGATAAAGTAAAACATGATGAACTGATTAAAATGTTGGAAGATATCAACACTGATGGAAAAGATTTAAGAATAATAAAGAATATTTACTGGAACCAAGTAGCAGCAATTAAAATGGGAAATAAAGAGGGTAGTTACGAACAGATAAAGCTAGGAGTACGACAAGGGTGTGTCTTGTCACCAGATCTTTTCTCCCTGTATAGCGAAGTAATAATGAGAGAGATCAAAGAGATGCCAGGAATACTAGTTGGAGGTTATAATATAAATAATATACGCTATGCAGATGACACTGGATGAAAGGTGGCGGATAATTCAACAGACCTACAACAATTATTAGACGTTGTAGTAACAGAGAGTGCAAGGAAAGGACTCAACTTGAATATCAAGAAAACAGTAACAATGGTAATATCAAAGAAAATGGTGACACCAAAATGTGACATAGAAATAGAAGGGAAAATCCTTAACCAAGTTGATAATTTTAGATACCTAGGGGCATTTATAACATCAGATGGAAGATGTACAACAGAGGTTAGGAGCAGAATAGGGCAGGCAAAAGCCGCATTTCATAAAATGAAGAGTATCTTATGCAATAAGTCACTGTCACTGAATGTAAGAAAGAGAGTGCTGAAATGCTATGTAGAACCAGTTTTGCTGTATGGCAGTGAATCTTGGAATGTAAATGAACAAATTAAGAAGAAATTAGAAGCAACAGAGATGTGGTTCCTGAGACGGATGTTGCGAATTCCTTGGACTGCCAGAGTAACTAACGATGACTGCCTGAAACAGGCTAATGAAACTAGAACATTATATACAACAATAAGACAGAGACAAACAGCTTTCCTCGGTCATGTGATGAGAAGAGAGGCATTGGAGAACATCGTAACAACTGGAAAGATCGAGGGGAAGAGAGGCAGAGGTAGACCAAGAGAAGTGATGCTGGATGGATTGAGACGGTGGCATGGAGGAATATCAGCAGCAGAGTTGATCCAGAGAACCAAAGACCGAGATCTATGGAGAGCCATGAACGCCTACGCCAGCCCGCATGGCACTTAATGATGATGATGATCATTGAAAGCGTCTTCAAGTTGCTGTTGAAATTCAAAGCACTTTCCAGGATCGTGAGTGTTAGTAATATTAATCCTGGGGCTAGACTTGTGTTTAGCTGTGTAGATTAACTTTGGTCTCAGTCTAACCCTTGCACAACCAAAGAATGATCTGTAATAAAGTCAGCACTGTGGTAACTTCGAGTTAATGATGTATGGTTCAGATGTTGTCTCCGTGTGATAATGAAGTCCAGCTGATGCCAATGGCTGGATCTTGGATGTTTCCATGTGACCTTATGCATCTCTTTTGTTTTAAAAAAGGAGTTTGTAATAGTACATAGGTCATTTCTAGTGCAATGCTCCAGCAGCCGTTGCCCATTATAACAGTGGAAAATCCTGGACACATGGTTCTCACGTTCCAGGTTGCAAGCCGTAGCTTGAGGTTTCTATTCTTTTTATTAGTACCTGGTGCATAGGTTTTACAGCCTGCGATTCAGATTTTGTCCTAGCCCCAAGCACCCATTGAAGCAGGCAGGCTGTGGCGGCTCAGCACCCAATTGGCTGGGGGCTGCCCAGCTTGAGGCGGGCGGTAGCTGATCAGTGACACCTGTAGGTGTCTCCCACCGTCAGAGGCAACGCGTGGTGCCCCATGTCTACGCCAACTGACAAGGACTTATAACCCGTAACAGTTGCCTCTCACTTTGATTCCGAGACCGGTTAAGACCAGGGATGGAGTTATTGCCTCTCCATAGCACAAAGCCTGGGCTAAAATAAAGAAACCATGTGTTGCCCATGCAGCATGATCCCTCTCTCGGCCTGCCTAGTTCACTCCAGAGGAAAGTTGACACCTATAATCTGGAACAAGACAAGCTGCAGAAGCTGTCGGATCAGCAAAGCAATGCTCTAACTGTCCGCCTGTCGGAGCTTCGATCCTAGACCAGCTGCCAACCAAGGCTTAGGGCCTGGTCTGCCCTGCCATGACTTATTTTGTCTTTGGGTTGCATTTCCTCGCACCAGGATAAGGCTAGTACCCTCCCAATTGCGCTTTTCCGCTTTTTTATTTATTTCTTTATTAATTAGTATGTAGTCAATTTGGTTGCGTATTTTCTTATAAGGGCTTATCCATGTGTACAGTCGTCTTTTATGGTGTTTAAACCATGTGTTTCCAATTATCATATCATTAATATTTGCCCATTCTATTAGCTTTTCCCCTCTTTCATTTCTTGTACCTAAACCATAATTCCCCACTACATCCTCCATTTTTCCAACATACACCGTAGAAATTAGGAATCATTTTGGGGTCTTGATGTTTGTACAAGAGGAAATGACAGCTGATGAACTGGCAGTACAAGCTAGAGATATGATGATAACTGCAGCCAAAGATTTAATTCCGACCAAGAAAAAGCAAATTAAGCCATGGATTACATCAGACACGTTAGAATTAATAAAACAACTAAGGGAATCGTTTCGTTTTTGTATCGTTTATGTTCACAACATTCATTTAACCATGTTTTTTTTCTGTTTCTATGTAAATGTATCATGCACAATGGATCATAGATGTAGGAAAGATGAGTGGTTGGAAGGGCCGAGTGTGTGACCCTGTAAAAATAAGGTAAATGGTAAGGTAAAATAAGGTAAGGTAAGGTAATACATAAGGTAAAAACAAAAGTATATAACATAGCCACGCTTATGTCCCGATGACGTCACATACATTAAGTCACGTGACTAGGCAAATCACGTGACTAGGACCACCCGGGGTTTCCGGGACCGTAAAAAATCACGTGATAGTTCAGCTCTGAATAGACAGAGTAGTTTATACAGAGCTGGTTCTGAATAGACACTTCCATCAATTTATCTTTCCGTAATTCTGTTTTTCCGTGTGTTTTTATGTCTCTCTCTCTATTTCTGTTGCATTGTGGATTCCTGTGAAATGAAATTCTTATACGATTATATATCGCTGAGAAGAAACTTTGGTGCTGGTTGGAAGACAAGTCTCCATACTTATACGATTATCAGATACTATCTTCGATTTATCTAGGTTCGAGACACAGACATTCAGTCGAACATGAGTGCGCTCAGGAAGATAGAAATGGGTTGGCTACGAAGAGAGTGGTTGCTGTCTCTGGAGCGGTCACGACTAGCAAAGATTAGTTTCATCTTCGTGCCAGTAATGCGGGTGTACTAGGAAATGAGCAGGCTAACAGCTTGCAGGTATGGCTACTGTGGGAGGCGAACAACCCATGGATCAGGCAGACATTCTGAATGCTCTACGAGAAGTAAGTCGTTTACGAGAACCAAGCGATGACTGTGAATCTACAACCATGGTCAGACTGCGAGAACAGCAACTTAAAAGAAGTGTGGCCAAACAAGAACACTACGCAGGAAGCTAAAGAAGATTAATAAACCAACACAGAACTGGTGTCGTGAGCCGCTACACGCTGGGGGATTTGCTGAGGAGGGGATGCGAGCACTTATGGACTGAATGGTTCGATGTGCAATGAGGATGATCTGTCGACCAACTAACTCACTGTCATCAAAACTGTCATTTACTGCCTATAGTAAGTTGCGGTGTAGGACAGGGGGGGGGGGGGGGGGGGGGGGTCTTGAACCTGAGGAATTAAGGCCGCATGGCTAGTGCAGTCGCCGCGAAATGAGCAGGTTAAGAGTTTTCTTTTCGCCCCCGACAGAAAAAACATTCTAGCCACTCGGCCAGCCTCGGCCCCACTTACTCACTAACTAATCTAAAAGAAAAACATCTAGATAAGCAATAAGTAGGGGTCGTAACCATCTAATATTTCTACAAGGGAGACTACTAGAATTTAGTAAAGCAAATAGTATATCTAGCTGTAATATCATTATCTAACAAACAAATCTCCTAGCATTTATTTGTTTAAAATGAAGGCAATTAGTTACGCAAGAAATGTTATAGACTGTTAACAACGTTATCAATATGCTTGTAAAATGATTGTAAAATATTTATTTACTTACATTTTATAATCAACTTTTTTCGTTCAACATTTAATTTTAATTTCTAAAATTGTACTTTCAATGACAGGCACGTGATCGTATAGCATTTATTCCCCTCTGTGGGAAAACATTTTTTTACTGGCCTGCTAGGGCCACACACAATTTAAAGAAAATTAACACCAATCCCAAACTGTCATTTTTGTTCCCGCGTTTCCATCCTATTTCATGATATTGCGGGCAACACCAGCATCTTTCAGCTGTATGTTGATTCCTAGGCTAGATTGCGCTCATCAGCACGCCACGACTTTCTGAGCGACCGGCTCCACACTCTCGTAAGTCATGGGCGCGACTCGAACCCCTTCAAATTCTCGTGCGCTCACGTCAACCACGAGAGTATTCGGGGTTACGGAGAAAGCTGCTAACGCCTCAGCCAAACTTTCATAAAAAGAAGAAATAATTGAGAGGACTGAAGCATACACCGTAGAAGTTAGGAATCGTTTTTGGGTCTTGATGTCTGTACAAGAAGAAATGACACCTAACGAACTGGCAGTACAAGCTAGAGATATCTTGATAACTGCAGCCAAAGATTTGATTCCGACCAAGAAAAAGCAACTTAAGCCATGGATTACATCAGACACGTTAGAATTAATAAAACAACTAAGGGAATCGTTTCGTTTTTGTATCGCTTATGTTCACAACATTAATTTAACCATGTTTTTTTCCCTTTTTCTATGTAAATGTATCAGTATCATGCACAATGGATCATAGATGTAGGAAAGATGAGTGGTTGGAAGGACCGAGTTTGTGACCCTTTAAAAGTAAGGTAAATGGTAAGGTAAAATAACTAAGGTAAGGTATTACATAAGGTAAAAACAAAAGTATATAACATAGCCACGCTCATGTCCCGATGACGTCACATACGTTAAGTCACGTGACTAGGCAAATCACGTGACCAGGACCACCCGGGGTTTCCGGGGCCATAAAAAAATCACGTGATAGTTCAGCTCGTAATAGACAGAGTAGTTTATACAGAGCTGGGTCTGAATAGGCACTTCCTAAAAATAAAGTTTGTTCGTTCGTTCGTCATCATCATAACAGTGTGTCATGGCGATAAGCATGGGCAGTCATGTTTCGCAATCTCACTCCATCACCAGAGTCGTGGATCAGCTCTGTATTCTTGTCTCGAGCATACCACGTGGCCAAGCCACCTAGGTATTTATTTGATTCACTGCCTTCCCCTTTTTCTTGTCACCTCAGTCTCGCCAGTTGTCACCAAGTTCTCCAATTCATTTCTTCTCATAACATACCCAACAAATTGTGACTCTCTACGTCTGATTTCTCTAATCAGTTTACGGGTTTCATTTGTGTCTTGTAGAACTTGGTTATTGGTTTTTCCGTCAATCCATGGTGTTCTTTGCATTTTCGTTCGTTCATAGCCACTATATATTCATATACCAAATGATCTTCAATGGTGATCGGTGAAAGCCGGCACAAGAAGGATTTGATGGCAATGAAATATCGGACAAAGAAGCACAGATATGCAGAGCACAACATAACATTAACACAATACACGTAGCTTTGTCTGCTGCAGTTGCTAGTATGCTAGTTTGTTGGTCCAGTAGCTACTTAGCATGCTTGTTGACTGGTCCAGTGTTCAAATCCCCATACAGGAGGGACATTTTTGTAAACAATCAACCTGCTTCTCAGGTTGACTCAATCTAATATGGTTAAGGGAAGATCAACATGGCTGAATGGATAATAATACTAGTTCTTAAACATCCGGCGGGCTGATGCCGAAGTAAGGGGCTCAACCCCTACACCGGACAGTTGGATTAAAATGTTAACTTCTCGTCCTTGATTTGAGACGTAAATTACAAGTGCCTCTGAAGCCGCAGTGGGTTCGCCTAATAGCGAGGGAAGATGGTAATAGGGAAAGCTAATCCGCATGCAAAATTCAGCCCAGTGCTACTACTACTACTAGAAATAGTGTGTATCAACTTTGCTTGAGTTAAAAGCGAGCGAGCACCAACAAAAAATGGTTAAGGGGAAATGTTATGTGGAGTTAAGGTAGCCCACGTGATATTGGCCACATGACCTATAGCCCACGTCATACTTGCCACATGACCTATCGAGCAATTTTATCTCTCCGTAATTCTGTTTTTTCCGTGTGTTTTTATGTCTCTCTCTATTTCTGTTGCATTGTGTATTCCTGTGAAATGAAATTCTTATACGATTATATATCGCTGAGAAGAAACTTTGGTGCTGGTTGGGAGACATGTCTCCATACTTATACGATTATCAGATACTATCTTCGATTTATCTAGGTTCGAGACACAGACATTCAGTCGAACATGAGTGTGCTCAGGAAGATAGAAATGGGTTGGCTACGAAGAGAGTGGTTGCTGTCTCTGGAGCGGTCACGACTAGCAAAGATTAGTTTCATCTTCGTGCCAGGTAATGCGGGTGTACTAGGAAATGAGCAGGCTGACAGCTTGCAGGTATGGCTACTGTGGGAGGCGAACAACCCATGGATCAGGCAGACATTCTGAATGCTCTACGAGAAGTAAGTCGTTTACGAGAACCAAGCGATGACTGTGAATCTACAACCATGGTCAGACTGCGAGAACAGCAACTTAAAAGAAGTGTGGCCAAACAAGAACACTACGCAGGAAGCTAAAGAAGATTAATAAACCAACACAGAACTGGTGTCGTGAGCCGCTAAACGCTGGGGGATTTGCTGAGGAGGGGATGCGAGCACTTATGGACTGAATGGTTCGATGTGCAATGAGGATGATCTGTCGACCAACTAACTCACTGTCATCAAAACTGTCATTTACTGCCTAAGTTGCGGTGTAGGACAGGGGGGGGGGGGGTCTTGAACCTGAGGAATTAAGGCCGTATGGCTAGTGCAGTCGCCGCGAAATGAGCAGGTTAAGAGTTTTCTTTTCGCCCCCGACAGAAAAAACATTCTAGCCACTCGGCCAGCCTCGGCCCCACTTACTCACTAACTAATCTAAAAGAAAAACATCTAGATAAGCAATAAGTAGGGGACGTAAACATCAAATACTTCTACAAGGGAGACTACTAGAATTTAGTAAAGCAGATAGTATATCTAGCTGTAATATCATTATGTAACAAATAAATCTCCTACCCTTTATTTTTTTTAAATGAAGTCAATTAGTTACGCAAGAAATGTTATAGACTTTTAACAATGTTATCAATATGCTTGTAAAATGATTGTAAAATATTTATTTACTTACATTTTATAATCAACTTTTCTCGTTCAACATTTAATTTTAATTTCTAAAATTGTACTTTCAATGATATGATCTTTAACTAACTAGACTTATTCCCCTCTGTGGGAAAACATTTTTTTACTGGCCTCCTAGGGCCACACACAATTTAAAGAAAATTAACACCAATCCCAAACTGTCATTTTGTGTCCCGCGTTTCCATCCTATTTCATGATATTGCGGGCAACACCAGCATCTTTCAGCTGTATGTTGATTCCTAGGCTAGATTGCGCTCATCAGCACGCCACGACTTTCTGAGCGACCGGCTCCACACTCTCGTAAGTCATGGGCGCGACTCGAACCCCTTCAAATTCTCGTGCGCTCACGTCAACCACGAGAGTATTCGGGGTTACGGAGAAAGCTGCTAACGCCTCAGCCAAACTTTCATAAAAAGAAGAAATAATTGAGAGGACTGAAGCATACACCGTAGAAGTTAGGAATCGTTTTTTGGGTCTTGATGTCTGTACAAGAGGAAATGACACCTGATGAACTGGCAGTACAAGCTAGAGATATCTTGATAACTGCAGCCAAAGATTTGATTCCGACCAAGAAAAAGCAACTTAAGCCATGGATTACATCAGACACGTTAGAATTAATAAAACAACTAAGGGAATCGTTTCGTTTTTGTATCGCTTATGTTCACAACATTAATTTAACCATGTTTTTTTTCCCTTTTTCTATGTAAATGTATCATGCGCAATGGATCATAGATGTAGGAAAGATGAGTGGTTGGAAGGACCGAGTTTGTGACCCTTTAAAAGTAAGGTAAATGGTAAGGTAAAATAACTAAGGTAAGGTATTACATAAGGTAAAAACAAAAGTATATAACATAGCCACGCTCATGTCCCGATGACGTCACATACGTTAAGTCACGTGACTAGGCAAATCACGTGACCAGGACCACCCGGGGTTTCCGGGACCATAAAAAATCACGTGATAGTTCAGCTCTGAATAGACAGAGTAGTTTATACAGAGCTGGGTCTGAATAGGCACTTCCTAAAAATAAAGTTTGTTCGTTCGTTCGTCATCATCATAACAGTGTGTCATGGCGATAAGCATGGGCAGTCATGTTTCGCAATCTAACTCCATCACCAGAGTCGTGGATCACCTCTGTATTCTTGTCTCGAGCATACCACGTGGCCAAGCCACCTAGGTATTTATTTGATTCACTGCCTTCCCCTTTTTCTTGTCACCTCAGTCTCGCCAGTTGTCACCAAGTTCTCCAATTCATTTCTTCTCATAACATACCCAACAAATTGTGACTCTCTACGTCTGATTTCTCTAATCAGTTTACGGGTTTCATTTGTGTCTTGTAGAACTTGGTTATTGGTTTTTCCGTCAATCCATGGTGTTCTTTGTATTTTCGTTCGTTCATAGCCACTATATATTCATATACCAAAGGATCTTCAATGGTGATCGGTGAAAGCCGGCACAAGAAGGATTTGATGGCAATGAAATATCGGACAAAGAAGCACAGATATGCAGAGCACAACATAACATTAACACAATACACGTAGCTTTGTCTGCTGCAGTTGCTAGTATGCTAGTTTGTTGGTCCAGTAGCTACTTAGCATGCTTGTTGACTGGTCCAGTGTTCAAATCCCCATACAGGAGGGACATTTTTGTAAACAATCAACCTGCTTCTCAGGTTGACTCAATCTAATATGGTTAAGGGAAGATCAACATGGCTGAATGGATAATAATACTAGTTCTTAAACATCCGGCGGGCTGATGCCGAAGTAAGGGGCTCAACCCCTACACCGGACAGTTGGATTAAAATGTTAACTTCTCGTCCTTGATTTGAGACGTAAATTACAAGTGCCTCTGAAGCCGCAGTGGGTTCGCCTAATAGCGAGGGAAGATGGTAATAGGGAAAGCTAATCCGCATGCAAAATTCAGCCCAGTGCTACTACTACTACTAGAAATAGTGTGTATCAACTTTGCTTGAGTTAAAAGCGAGCGAGCACCAACAAAAAATGGTTAAGGGGAAATGTTATGTGGAGTTAAGGTAGCCCACGTGATATTGGCCACATGACCTATAGCCCACGTCATACTTGCCACATGACCTATCGAGCAATTTTATCTCTCCGTAATTCTGTTTTTTCCGTGTGTTTTTATGTCTCTCTCTATTTCTGTTGCATTGTGTATTCCTGTGAAATGAAATTCTTATACGATTATATATCGCTGAGAAGAAACTTTGGTGCTGGTTGGGAGACATGTCTCCATACTTATACGATTATCAGATACTATCTTCGATTTATCTAGGTTCGAGACACAGACATTCAGTCGAACATGAGTGTGCTCAGGAAGATAGAAATGGGTTGGCTACGAAGAGAGTGGTTGCTGTCTCTGGAGCGGTCACGACTAGCAAAGATTAGTTTCATCTTCGTGCCAGGTAAACATAGTCATTTTTCAAATCCGTCCATGGATGACTTGTTGTATTCTCCGCTCTGGCAGGAATATGTAATTGCAAAATTGTAAAAATATTGTAGATGTTAAATAATATTTAAATTTAAGATAAGTTATATGTTTTTGATATCTCCAACCATGTTAAGCTTTTATTCTTGTCTTTCTGATTATATTTTTTATACATATTTCTTTGGTAGTCTCTGTGGCGAAGTGGTCAAGCCGTTTGACTCGTGCTCCGAAGGTTGTGGGTTTGATTCTGGGCCGCATCCTTCAGTTTACGAGTTAAATGTTTCGGAGACTCCTGTGGGTCATCGCTAAAAGCTACGGAGTTCATAGGCAGAGTTCGTAGGGAGGCATTATTTGCACCGCGCTCGTATAATCTTTTTTTTTTTGCATATCCTTTACAGGACATTGCTGTCAACACCAGCATCTTTCAGCTGTATGTTGATTTCTTGGCAAGATTACGCTCAGTAGTTTACCATTGCTTTCTGAGCGGCCGGCTCACATACCCCGTAAGGTACCGATGTGATTCGAACCACTGCTGATTCTCACCGTGATCACGTCACCCACGAGAGTATACGAGATTATGGAGAAAAGTCGCTAACCTCTAAGCCACGAAGCCGGCATTGCGTATAATCACTTCGTTAAAAAAAAACTCCTAAAGATCATAAGATGCATTTAATTTTTATTTACATTTTCTAAATCTCAATCTCCAACCATTTTCATTTTTATTTAATTGTTTGCTTTTATTTACTATTTCTCATTAGGTTTATCATGGCAAGAAAAAGGAATCTTGATCATCTGAGATCGCATCTATCAGTGTTTGAACCTGGATATCCCATTGAAAAAGGCTACATTGCCCAACTGTTGGTAGTGGATCATCGTTCTGTACCAGATGTACTTACACTTAAAGAAATACAATAAGAAACTGTAAGTACATTTTACTCTGTTGATACAGACCTGTATGCAATCACACACAAACACAGTCATATAGGCAGATACGTAGTCATAGATGCCAGATCAGCTGTCATCACAACAATGTCATATAAATAAGATACAAAAGACACAAAATCATAAACACAGATCATGCCTGTACTTTTTATTGCCAACCATTAATTAAACGTAGACAGTCCAACAACGATTTAATCTTTTATCTTCCATGACATTCTTCTTGCTTGGAGAAAATCAAATATACATCTAGCAATTTATGAATTAGTAATTAATTAGCGGGCATTTTAAATTGCTAATTAGGCCACAACAAACATTATTAAAACACCAAAGTGACAATTAGATGCGTAACATCATTCCGCATAAAACCATATACATCTCAAAATTTTTAAAGGTAAAATTAAGAAAACGGAGGCCTATTCATGAATTAGTAATTAATTAGCAGGCATTTTAAATTGCTAATTAGGCCACAACAAACATTATTAAAACACCAAAGTGACAATTAGATGCGTAACATCATTCCGCATAAAACCATATACATCTCAAAATTTTTAAAGGTAAAATTAAGAAAACGGAGGCCTATTCATGAATTAGTAATTAATTAGCGGGCATTTTAAATTGCTAATTAGGCCACAACAAACATTATT